>JAJOOR010004056.1:0-61835 GCA_036250505.1 Solanum acaule | reverse complement strand
ATAACGCAGTAATCCTAGTAATAGCAATCCTTTCCTAGTGCACTACATGCAAAGTGATAAGTTAGGTATCTCTAAATCCTTGGTCCGGCATCTAGAGAATTTCACCCCGCACCTTGGTCCGGCTACGTGTGTATAATTTGCTAACCCTTACCTTTACCTCATATTAGACATCATAATCGATGTTTGGCTCAGTTATTACTTCGCCCCAATCGACACTAGCCTATTAGATTACTTATCACACTAAATCTATGTTGATAATTCATTTCTTGTTGATTACCTCCTTGGTCCGGCAAGTAGCAACAAGGTGAGTTCTAACGCGTGCACTCGTTAAAAAGACTTATAACCGAAAGAATTATCAATGCATGCAGAACACTATTCAAGAATTGCTTACTTACTATTCATACTTTGTTAATCGCTCATGGTTCCCACAACTCTAGTTGTGGGGTTTAGTTACCCATAATCATATGAACACAATTTATTGTTATAAATGAAAAAATTATGAACTTACTTAAGAAGAAGAATAAACCCAGAAATTCAACTTGAATCGCAACACACAAATCTTCAAAACGAACTTAGGAAATTAATAATTGCTAGGTTTGCAAGAATAATCTCCCAAGTCACAAAATAGAACTAAAGTAATAATGTCTAACCCCCAAAAAACGAGGTTTACATGCCCTATTTATAGAAAAAAAGTCCTAAATTAAAAGGGAAACAAAATAAGGAAAGTTTGTTCAGGGATGCATCTTCAATCCACGAGACTGACTCATGGACCGTCAATGGATCTATGGTCCGTGAGTCACTTCCGTCAGCCAGGACTTAGAGAATATTTCAGCTTCCAAAAATCAGTTTCTTTGAAGCAAATGACAGAACTGCAGTACGGACCGTAGATCGATCTACGGTCCGTCAATCCCCTTTCGTAGCTCCCCACTTGGAATCTTCAAAAATCAGGTATTGAAACTCTCGCAGTATCAATCTACGGATCAACAGTACGGTCCGTATATCCATTTACGGACCGTCAATGGCCGACGTGGTTCCACACTTGGTCAGATTTCCCTGATTTGCCTTCCATGCCTTGCCTGCTGATCTACGAAGCGTCAATGGACCTACGATCCGTAGATCACCTCCGTAGATGCCCTTTTTCTGCATTTCTTTCAGCTGTCTCTTTACTTCCGCGCGTGAACATCTTTCCTGCAAAATATGATAAAAACACATAAAACCAATACAAAAAGGCCCTAGACACACAACTTGTAAGTGAAATGTATTAAAAATACCGTAAACTCACGGTATATCAACACCCTCAACTTAAATTCGTTGTTTGCCCTCAAGCGACGCACTAAGACTGTAAACGACACTTGTATAGAAGCAATAATTTCAAGCACAAGCAATCACATGGCTCTCTATTCCACTCACTTTCCGGGTGCAAACTTTGTTCTCTTAGACTTGACAAACTAATTCATGCGGATCAAACCATGACAACGATCAACCAACCAACACACAACATGCATTGTTTCACCATCACCAAAGTACCAACTTTTCGACAATGTAACTAGTGCCCTTACTTCAAACGAAATCCCTTTTATTTTACACAATGACTATGAAGTTTGAGTACAAGGATTCATTCAACACTCACGCTCAGAAGTAACTTCAAGTACAGTTAGTGCTCAGTACCATAGGCTTGCCCTTACTTTCACTGCTTAGACTCTCCAAACTAGATTCTAGGATCACTATAGGACTTTCTTGGCTTGTAACGTAGGCTCAGGGTCAGGTGTGGTACTTTTGGGTACTTCTTAGTGACTTAATGCCCTCCTTGACATTACACTAGGCTTTCAACCTCTTTTTTCCCTATTTTTGCCATCCTACCGTTGTGCATTCTTTCCCTTGATTTTCTTCAACCACGGATGTGACTTTAAACCTTGTAGCTTTTTTTAAAAAAATTGTTTTTTTTATAATAGTGCTTTTCTTTAGCTTTCAACAAGTCGCATCCTTTCCTCTCTTTTTCAACATCAAACTCTTTTCATACCCACAATTCTTTCGGTTTCCTCTTTCATAGCCACCCTCAACTTATGGATTTTCCATTGGTTGAGGTGCACAATACCCGATGTCGGGTCAGGGCCAAGATTGAAGTTACTTTTTACATTAGCCACCCTCAGCTTAGGCTTTTGGCCTAAGTCAAGGTGCACATGTCCAAGGAGGGACCTGGGCAAACATAGTCGATTATGGGAAGGTGAGTTCGGGGATTAGAAAGAAATGGTCTAATTTTAGGCCCAAAGCATTTGGATCAAAGGGAGCATTTATTTTATTTGGTTGGATCCTTCTTTTAGGCAATTTGTGGATTTATCATAACAATGGCCTATGATCACTTCCTAACCTCTAGATTGAATTGTCTTAGCAAGACTAACCGGGCAAGTTCTAGGTTTGCACAAAAACTGTTTGAACAATCAACTATTCTCACACACTCTTTGCACATAGTTTCATTATCAGATTATCAGATTACCCAGTTCAAGTTTCAACTGAAGTCATGCCATCAAGTTGATTCATTATCATGTCATACTCAGAGCCAACACATTCAACTTGTCTTAGCCTACCAATTCTAGCCCACATAAGCAAATTTTGACGGGTATATTTTTCATAGGCCATCATGTTTCATTATTTTTTATGCTTATACACATACGATCCTAACACATGCCGGTTCAACAGAAATTAAACAGTCTCTTGGGGAAAAAGGACACAGGCAAGAAAACCCCAAAGAGAGGATGTATGAGTTGGGTTATTCAGACTTCACCCTACCACTCACAATCCATTTACCCCACCCCCAACAAAAATAGATGTGATTGTCCCCAATGCATACAAAAACAGTAAATGATAATGGATTGGGTGAAGCAAACCTGTGACGCATTGCGCCGAAGAATCATCAACAAGCGGGTGGGTCCGATTTCCCGGAGCCCACTGGAACCATACTTGGGTCACCCATCATAGCACCCTCAGTAGTGCTCTCGATCACTCTAACCGCACTACTAGTGGTGCTCACAATGTCCCTCACGACAGGCGGGACCTCTACAACTGGGGTAAAACTCGATGCCCCTGCAATACTCTCATGCACCCTCTATTGGCGCAACTTTTCATCTAAAATCGAAGCCTTCCTAGCCTCCTTCTCCTACCTACACTGTATCTTTTGGGCTTTTTCCTCCTTGGTGCGACTAGAACGGTGCCTCTTGCCTTTGGTATGTGTAGGCTCAGGCCCCTCCTCGGCGGTCCCACTGAATAAAACATTCAGCACCGTATCATCAGCCAACGCAGTAGGTGCAGCCTGAGGCTCAACTGTAGGGGTGGAAAGAATGGCATCAACGTAGGCCCGGAGACTGGCTAACTCGGATGGAAAATAGGATAGATCTATGGTCGGGGCTGGTCGCTCAAGGACTCTCAATTCAAAGGCATCAAGACGCTTATTAACGGCCTGGATCTTTCGGTCCATCATGCCCTCCATCCTTCATTCCATTCTGGCCTCGGACTCGGCTATCGACTTTTGCATCCAAGGCTGGATGTGATGCAGCAGTGTGGCCATCTGAGCCTCTAATTTTTCGTACTCTGGCCAACTGGACAACAGCTGCTCCTAATGGTGGTGTGGACCGGGATGATCTAGGAGCCCCACTAGCAGTCTGGGAAGAGGAGGCCGGGATAGTATCGATGTGATCTGGTATAATGGGGTCATTGCCCTGTGCCTGCCCCACCGTGTCTGCAAGATCTGCACCCAAGGGAGGTACCTCAACCTGGGGCTCTGTGAGGTGCCGCCACATTTGCCTCATCTCGAATGAGGCCTATATCCAAAGTCCATGTAGGGTGGATTAACCTGTCACAATGCCAGATCGGCACTCCAGAGTCCCTGCACAAATGGAAAATCAAACATGGAAAGGGGTAAGTAGTGGAGGTCTTGAAAGCCCTCTCGTGAATCTCTGCCAGCAGCATGCGGACAAACTCAATCTCCACTCCTGCTACCAATGCTACAACCATGACCGCTCTGTCCCATATGAGTTGGTTGTCAGCTTTTGTAGGCGACACCCTATTACTAACCAACAACCAGAAGAACTTGGCCACAAAATTTAATGTGACCTTTCGGATACCCAACCGTGGTGTGGCGACCCACTCCGCACGCTCGCCATCTACAGCAATGTATTTAGCTAACCACAATATAACAATCTCTCGCTACTCAGCATTCCTCTGGAAAGCGCCGCTTCGCACGATGTCCAATCTGTAATCAAACTCCGCTGTGTTTAGTGACCAAGAGTGACCCGTGGTAGGTCCATAGGGAAAGCGGCTGATGGTGGCATGTGATATGTCCACCGGACAACCCCGGACCATAGTGGAAGTGAGAGGGTCCTGGGCTATGGGCTTTGACCGCTTGGAGATCGAACCATGGAGAGTGGCGGCATAGGAGGCGTAGAACTCCCGTACAATCTCCTCACTATAAGTACCTGGGTCTCGAGCCATCCAGTCACACTTATGAAGGTTAAAAAGCCGATGGATGTCGGGGACAGTGTGCAAGCTCCCTGTGAGGACTCTGCGCTCCTCTATAACAGTTCGGGCCATCTTCTCTTTGTCATTAATCATCTTGGCATCCCGATATATTTCCCATTAGCCCTCAACACACCATTTGTTTGGCTCACCGGCCACTGGAGTAGGGTTCTCATTCCTTGGTATAGGTACTGACTCTGAGCTAGTGGCCTCATCAGATGAGGCTGCTTGTTTATTCTAGTTGGACCCTGTGGCTGACTTGGCATTGGACCCTGAAGCATGGGCAGACTCGGACCCTGAAGCATGGCTGAACTCAGAGCCCGAAGCATGGGTAGACTCGGAGCCAGACGCAGACCCAGTAGCGGAACTGGAGGCAGCCCAGTTGGTGACCCGATCAGTGTGTGCTCCTCATCACACTGGAAGACAGTGACTACATCGGGAATCACCTTTCGGGCGGTGCCTCTGGTGGCTCGGGGTGCAGTGGGAGAAGTCCCTGTGTTGGGAGGAAAGTATACTGGATCTTTTTCCGTGTCCATGTCCTCATCGAGTAACCTGAAGCTAGGAGCAACAGATTTTGACTTGCCCTGTTTTGAGTAGGTGACTAGCTTCTTAGGTGCCATCGTACCTGTGGAAGCGATATTAGTGCCAAAACTAACCATAAACAAACAGACAAAAAATTTTAGAACTATAAACGAACAGTAACAAAGTCCCATGAAAATTTCAGACAGAGGCTACAGTGGTCATCCACGGAGGAGGTCTACGGTCCGTAGACTGATCTACAGTCCGTGGAACCCTTCTGTGGATCAGAGGACCAACAATATTGGTTGCAGATGGAAACCACGGATGTACAGAACGGTCTGTAGATTGATCTACGGACCATAGTCCACATCCGTGGTTTCACACTTGGTGAAATTTAAGGTTCATCCAACCACGAACCTAGTCTACGGTCTGTAGATCGATCTACGGTCCGTAGACGGGGTATCGTGGATGTGATCTGTGCCAGATTTCAACCATTCTTTATTTTCAAGAGTGATGAATCTTAGAGACCCACGTCCAATTTCTTGGATTTGAAACCTTTTGAATCTTCAAGGTCTTAGAACAAAGTTTCCAAAACCCTCTAAAACTTCGACTCTCTCAAAAACTGTAAAAAAGTTCTAATAATAATAGTGATATGATGTTAAGCTAGAAATTTAAACAAGTATTTGTAGTGTTTGAAAATTTGTGCTGCAGCAGATCACTCGGCGCAGTTAGTTGGGATCGCCAATACACTCGGTGATCTGCCTTTTAGTTGATTTCATCACCTTCTTGCTTTAGCTTTCAGCCTCTTCGCGCTTTGAGTCGTTGGGCGATATGGTACAGCTTTGCGGAACTACTTGGCGACACGCCAACTGCTCCATTTCATTGCAAACTTGATCTTTCCCTTCAGGGCTCAACACACTGGAACAAAAGGCGATCTCCAGGCTGATCGGTGACTCGCCAACTAGGCTTAACGATCCTCAAGCCTTCATTTCTTCATTCTATTCAGCCACTTTGTTCCTTTTTGCCAAGTAGTGTTCATGCCTTGCCTCAAACTCTAAATACCTGAAACGTAAGGGTTTTCATCAAATATTGAGACAAAATATGCATTTGAGGACACTAATTCTATCAAAATATAGCCCTAAATGAGTCCAATTTGTGGACTCATCAACACCCCCAACTTAAACTTTTGTTTGTCCTCAAGTAAAACTCAAGTTCAGCAATTCAAAAAGGATGTCTCAAACAGTGCTACACAAGACTCGATCATGAATGTACACAACAAGACTCAATTTACTCATGCCAGGATCAACTGTGTACCCAAAGATTCAAGTTGTGACACACCATTACCAAAAATTCTCACGCTCGCAATACTTGCTTCAAATGCAAGTTCAAGCTCAACAAAAGTATTTGAACGGCCTCACACAAAGGATGATTCCATACTCACACACAATGGTTTAATCATATAAAGCTTCGGAATTAAATGCAACGCTTACACTCAAAAAGAAGAACATTATGCATGCTTTCACCCATAGGTTTGCCCATATTTTCCAATCGACATTTGTTTCAGCTCACTCAAGATCAAAAAGGTCTTTACAAGGCTTGTAATGGGGCTGAGTGCACAGGTATAATCATTTAGGCTCTGTGACTTTAATCCTCATGAAATGTCGTGCTCACAACACTTCATTTTCTCTTCCTTCATCATTTTCTTTAGTGCTTATAAGTCATCCCATTATTCACTCTCCATGGATTGTTCGGGAACACCATTTCTTTTGTATTTTTCAACTTTATTCCACAACTTTCTTTTTCATTCTTTTTCTTTTTCTTTTTCTCTCTTCTTTTTTTTTGTATGGAGGGGTTCCATTTTTCTCAACACCATGAGTTAAAGGAGACTTTCTTTACACTTCTTGACCTTCCCTTTTCTTTTCACCACACCCCCAACTTAGGCTTTTCACCTAAGTTGGCTATTCAATCAACCACAATTCATGAGGATTAAGGGTAATGGGTCAAGAAAGGTCATGTTGTCATCAAGTTTCTTCCAAAGAAAGGTAAGGTTCAAGGGGTGTTGAAGAGAGGTTCACACCCTCACAAGGTAGGGCACAAAAGAGGTATAGGTCAAATTTGCTCACACTCTTCAAAGTTTCCTAAGATTATATCAAGAGATAGCCTTTCTTAGTCGACCGGACCAATGGGGCAAATTCTAGATGTTATCATGCAAGGTTCACAGTAAGCTCATCACACAAGGAATCGACACTAAAGTCAAACAAGACTCCACACTTTTGCTGGTGTGCACCGTTCATCGCAAGATAATCAATTTGATACATGGCTAATCACAACGAGATGCAAGGAGTTCACATATTGTCTATGCAACTTCATTTGGTCTCATTGTAGTCGTACATTCATGTTTGTTCAATTATGAGCACTATTTAAGTCATCGATATTGATCAAAACTGAGACTTAAATTTTCTAAAGAACAGCCACTATCAAGCACATACAAGAGGTGGTGAAAATTTAAAAATTTTCGGAAGGGTCAAAATCATTTACAATTAAAATAAAAGGAGCCACAAGCTCAAACATCCACAAGAAGCACTGTAAAACACAACATTATGATTCACAACCCAACAAGAATATAGCACACAAAGGTGGGAAACACCCCACCACAATTAAAAATATTTGTCCTCAAATGCAACTAACGTAATATCCAAAATTTAAAATAAAGAAAGAAAGAGAGGGAGGTAAAGAGGGAATCCCTTTCTAAGCAGTCGCTCCATCTGTCTGGGCATCAGTGCCCGAAGCCTCACCCTGAGCCTGGGCATCAGTGCCCGAGGTCACCTCAGGAGTACCAGCTCTGCTAGGGACAGCAAAAGGTGTGCCTGCCATGGAAGCCTGCACAGTGGCATCTATCATAATCTTCTTAGTCACAACAATATCTCCAAGGTCTCCCTCAGTCTCCTCAATCATCTCTTCATCGGTCTCTGCTTCTGATTCAGGAGCGGCTACCTGCTCCGTTGTATCCTCATGTCCGGTGGTGGTCGGAGACATTTCGAGCACATTTGGAATCTCTATTGTTCCAAAGACCATGGACATATCGATGGCCTTCAACTGATCCACATCGGTCCTCAGAGCAGCAACAACGACTTTTAATGCTCTCACCTCATCTAGGGCCCCTTGGTCATGCTCACACACCGATATTCTAGCCTCAAGAGCATCAATGGTAGCTCTCAGCGGTGTTACCACATCATTCAAAGTTGTCTGAATCATTCTTGGAATGGAGGTTTCTAAGTTGGCAGCCCGACAATCAGCAGACTGGGCAAGCTGTCCTATCCGAATCAAAGATGCTTGAGTGATCGGAGCACGGGAGACAACAGCAGCAGTAGGTTTGGGTGGTAGTGCAGAAACAGAAGAACATGGAGTGTCAGCAAGAGTGGCAATGGAAATAGATGTTCCTGAAGGCCCAGGGACCGGAGTAGGCAAAGATGCCTTTGCAGGTATGGATTCAATGATCTTTATCGAAGTCTCCTCTCTGATGCAACCTAGGCAGGCTGCCTTAGCAAGGCGAAGAACGGACTCATTCTGGGATGGCATAATTATGCTGCTGATAAAATCTAACCAGAATCTTGCGGCAATGTTCAGATCTTTCTTTTCAATCGGAGCTCCTTCCTTCAACCACTTCAGAGAATTTTCTGATAGCAGTGGGGCTAACCACTCTTTCATCTCATCCAGCTTCTTTGTTCTGATCAAGTGTTGGTAGTGATCCCTAATATTTGAGACAAAATATGCATTTGAGGACACTAATCCTATCAAAATATAGCCCTAAATGAGTCCAATTTGTGGACTCATCAACCCCCACCTATCTATGTGAAAAGATTCAGAGTTTTTTAGGCCATGGAGGATTCTACAGGCGTTTCATTAAAGATTTCTAAAAGATTTCACATCCTTTGTGCAAGTTGTTAGAGAAAGAGGTAAAATTCGCCTTTGATGATGCATGCCTAAAATCCTTTGAGTGCATGAAAGAGAAGCTGGTGTCTGACCTTGTTATCATTGGCCTATATTGAGCAGAACCATTTGAGGTTATGTGTGATGCCAGTGGTACTACCTTGGGAGTTATGTTAGGGAAAAAGCGCAACAAGATTTTCCACCCAATCTACTATGCCACAAATCACGGAATGGAGAGCAACGCAACTACACTGTTACTGAACATGAACTACTGGTTGTGGTATATGCTTTTGAGAAATTCAGGGCATACTTGTTGGGTACTAGGGTGATAGTCCACACAGATCATGTAGCGCTAAGATACCTCATGGAAAATAAAGATGCAAAGCTAAGATTAATCAGACGTGTGTTGCTACTTCAAGAATTTGACTTTGAAGTCAAAGATAGGAGAGGTTGTGAAAATCAGGTGGTTGATCACTTGTCTAGACTGGAAGCAGAAAAGAGGGATGTCACGACCTAGGGGTACACTAGAGATGTAACATGGCGCACTTGACCCCGAAGGGGTCTTATACAAGCCCTTAGCATATCATAACATGAGATAATAGAAAAGATGCGGAAATTTTAAAACATTTCTTTACAATCGAAGTCTTTCATAAAAGCAAGCAGAAGTCTATAACATTTTGTCTCAAACCATCTAAACTCAACTTTGACTAAATCCTTTGGGATGCAGCCCATACAATAGTCTAAAATATAAATAAAAGACACAAAGGTAATGGTGGCTTTGTCCCCGATGCTATGAGGACTCACCAAATCTTCAACTCCTTACACTTCTAGAAACCTATCCTCAAGAATAGAACTCAATGTCGCCAAATCCTACATTTGATAAGAATGTAGGAAAGAGTATGCATTAGTACAAAATGTACTAAATATGTTAGCTAACATGACATCATAGGAGCATAACACAAGGGTTAGCCAACCTAAAACATAAGTCATAAGCATAAGAGATAATAACATAATCATAGCATAATCTCCAACCTAGACATAATGTAAGCATTAGTCATCATAAAGCATAACTCATATACATAGCCCATACTTAGACCTCCATACAATAAGAGAACCATTTCATAAGTAACCTCCAAGTATACTTGTGCATTGCATGGATTAGACCCCATAATCCAATCCATTCCAAGTGTCCCCTTTGGCCATCATAATCACAGTCACCATCTCATGGTCTTATCCTTAGCTTAAACATCATAGACAAGGGAATCTATCACCTTTAGTCAACATAGAAAGGAGGGAAACTATAGCAACAATCCAAGCTAATCATACAACATATAAGAAACACTTCATAATTAGCTTCAAGTCATACTTGTGCAATGTATGGATAAGACCCATAATCCTACCCATACTAAGTACCATTTTAGGCTTTCATGCATATTTATCATCTCTTAGATCTCATGTTTAGCTCATAATAAAGGACAAGGGGAATCACCTCAAGTCATATATATCATGGAAGCATAAATACAAGGGGAACCACCTCTAGTAATACATATCATGGAATCATAAAAACAAGGGGAATCACCTCTAGTCATACAAATCATGGAAGCATAGGTATTCGCCTTCATGTTCATTTTAATGAGATATAGGTATTCACCTCCATATCCATTTTAAGGTGGAATGTAGGTATTCGCCTCCACATCACTTAATAAGGATCATAGGAAATCGCCTTCATGTCCATCATGATATGATATAGGTATTCGCCTCCATATCACTTTAAGGCTAATGGGTAATCAACTCTTGCCTTGCCTTGCATTAGGAGTCATACGTATATGTATATAAAGGGTAATCACCTCAAACTTGTCATATTATAGCATGGGTAATCACCTCAAACTCCTCATAGAATGGCATGGGTAATCACCTCATGTCTAACTAATTAGGAATAAGGGAACTCGCCTCACATTCCTCTCATATAAAGGTCTTTTAGGGACTCACTACAACCTCATCACATTTCATAGCCCTTGGACTTAGATTCATTTTAGGTGAGAATAGCCTTTCAACCTAGAATCATTCTATTGAGAGAACCTTTCATATCATATCATATAAATGCATGAGTGTGTATGTGAGAATGTCGTTTCAACAACAAAACTACATATCATGATTATAGACACTTCACTCTCGAAGTGTTCATAAACATATTCATAGATTTGATGGAAAAATGCAAAATATCATATCTTGCCCTCTTAAGGGTTAAGGTTCATATCAAATCAACACATCTAGAATTACTACATTAGACATGGATTCCATCATAACTCAAGTGATTCTATCACTTCCTACCCTCTATCATTCATAAGGTGGATTAGGTAGGTAAAGATCTTTCATAACAATTCTATTCATTAGCCTTCTATTCTCATATAGATTTTACTCTCAAAGCCTTAGCATTCATAGTTCATCATATTAGCTTTACTCTCAAATCTTTACTTCCTACAATCATCATACATACCTAGATCACAAGATATTATAGTCTCAAGCTTCATCCTTAAGCAATTCTAACCATATTTCACCATAAAGGCTCAATCTCAATCGCTACTAGTTATGATCCATCATATATACCTTAACCTAGTTCAATTCCTAAGTCCCAACTTAAAACTAAAAAGTTGAAAAACTGGGTTGACCTACGGATACCCACCCACAGACCATGGGTGGGTTGATGGGCTGTGCTAGTCATTTCGTGGATCAGTAATGGAGCTTGGAGTTGCAGGCCAACTCAGGCCTTGACCCATGACCCCAACCCACGGGGCGTGGGTCCACTCACGGCCAGTAGGTGGCAAACGTGAGTTGCTGAAAATTGACAGCTTTTTGGTTGTCCTAAGGGTCCTCCTCAAGGACCTCTTGGGTGGTCCTTGAGGGTTCATACCTCTACGTATAGCCCCTAAAACCTCCATTCTAAGTACAGGAATAGTTTCTACAACCCTTAATCCTCATACTACACTCCAAAACTCTTACGAAAGGCTCTAGAACTCACTAGTTCAACTTACTAGTTTTTGGGGTGTTACAATATCTCCCCCTTGGGATCATTCATCCTCAAATGACAATTCTAAACACTTCTTAAAGTCACAACTCTAATCTAACTGCCCATCATGCATGCACTACATCTAAATGCACACAACCAAGGAAGAAAACTTCCATTCCAAGCTAAACACATTCAATGCTACGCAAGGGAGTAGGAACTACTTCTACCAACCCAAAATGCATGAAACTCTATATCTACTCATTTTCAAGGAGGAACTAGCATATCTTAGCTAAAACATGCTCAACACACACTCATGGAGCCTAAATGAAAGTTTCTTCTCATAAAGCATTTATTCAAGGAGGAACCTTTCATCTCCAAAAACTAAGGCATGCTCATCATCAACTCATAAAGTCTATATGCAAATCCTAATCAAAAGCACTTCAACATGAGGAAATAATGCAAATAAGTCATTTCTAACAAGACCTAAGCATTTTCATGAACATGCATATAAGGAAATCATGGCAACACATAAAGCACGCAATAATTTTACTAGGTAGGCACAAAATCTCCCCCTTGGGAGCAAGCCTACACAAACTCTTCTAATATATGCTAAAAACAACTTCAAAGTCCAACATAACAAGTCACAAAAGACAAGAAATCCGGAAATTTACTAAAGCATAAAAAAAAACACATACCGGAAGGGACATGATGAGATCACTCTTGATCTTCTCTAGATTGGAGAGCATAAAATCTATTCTTCTTTGGAGCAATATCGTCCGAACCACTAGAGGCAACTTTCTTATCCTCCCTTCCCTTAGCCTTAAGAACCGGGCAATCTCTCATCTTGTTCCCTTCCTTACCACACTCATAGCAACCATCCATGATGGCTAGGCACTTGCCATAATAATTCCTCCCACACTTGGTGCAACTAGGCTTAGGAAATGAAGAGTCTTGGCTGGAATACTTTTGTCTAGGCTTAGACCTACCTTGCTCATCGGACTTAGCATTGGGGAAGTTCCCATCATCGATTTTAGCTCTTTTCCCATCCCTATTCATTTTCTTAAGCTTTTGCTCCTCAATTTGTTGAGCATACACCATGAGACAGGAAATATTCATACTAGGAATAAGCATTGCCGAACGACATTCATTGACCACTAATTTGGACACTCCCATCACAAACTTATTCATATTAGCCCTTGAATCCCCCACTATGGTTGGAGCATATTTGGATAGTTGGGTGAACTTAAGGGAATACTATTTTACACTCATACCCCTTTGCTTAAGATTTATGAACTCTTGCATCTTTAGCTCCCTCAACTCTAGGGGAAAGAACCTATCAAGGAATGCTTCCTTAAACATCTCCCAATCTATGGGACCCGCCTCTACGGCCTACTATCTTTCCATTGCTCATACCAAATTTGTGCTACACCCCTCAATTGATAAGCGGCTAGCTCCGCTTTCTCTATCGAAGTTAATCCCATGATGGCAAGCACCTTATACACCTCATCTATAAAAACCTTGAGAAATTTCCTCCACTTTGGAGCCATAGAACTCCAAAGGGTTCATCCTCAAAAACTCTCTCACCCTAGAAGAAGCCATCCCCCTTCTAGGGTTTGTCGGAGCCACCACCTCTCTATTGGCTTGAGCCAATAATTACATAGAATCCCTAAACTCTACAAGAGTGACATTCTCAATTGGAGGGTCATTTGGAGCTTGAGGAGGAGCTTGGTTTGGAACTTGTGGAGGAACCTCTTGTTCTCCATTGTCTTCATCATCCCTCCTAGCATTAGCCCTAGTATTAGAAATAACCTGAAAAACCATAGGGCAAAGGTTAGGAGAAAGACCTACTAGATATAAACTCTATAGCACGACTTAAAGAATGAAGAAGTGAGATTTCCTAAGCATCCAATAGCCTCCTATTCATAAATGTGGCGCGCTTCACATTTCTGAACAACACTCTACTAAATGTGGTTTGAGACAATCCTCGAATCATTCTAAAACCTTGTGCTATGATTACCAAGTTTGTCACGACCCAGGGGTACCCCCTAAACATAACATGGCGAACTTGACCACGAAAGGGTCTCATACAAGCCCTTATCATCATAACATAGGTAATAGAAACTAAATACAGGAAAATTTAAAAATTTTACAATCGAATTCATTTTTCATAAAATGAAGCGGAAGCCTTTACTACAACTTTGTCACAAACCATCTATTAAAACTTTTAAATAAAAGACTTGGGACGCAACCCATATAAATGTCTAAAACATAAAGAAATGACATAAAGGGAACATAATGGGTTTGTCCTCGAAGCTATGAGGACTCACCAATTCTTCTACTCTTCTTGCACCTTAGCAACCTAGCCCTCAAAGAAAGTCAATCTCCAAAACCCTACATTTGATTAGAATGTAGGCAATATGCGTTAGTACAAAATGTACCAAGTATGAAAGCTAGCACAACATCATAAGAGCATCTCAAAATGGTTAATCAACATAAGACATAAGCATAAGAGATAATAGCATAGTCATAATTTAATCATCATAGGCATAGCATGGTCTCCAACATAAGCATCATATAAACATAAGTCAACATAAAACATAGTTAATGAGCATAGGAGATAAATCATAATCATAGTAGACATAATTGACTCTTAATCATCCATACCATAATAGCACCATTCTCAAGTAACCTCAAAAGCATACATGTGCAAAGCAAGAATAGCATCCCATAATACCACCCAAGCCAAGTATCCCTTTTCGGTCATCTTAATCATAGTCTATATACATGGTCAAGTCTTTAAGCTTTTCTATTCCATAAGGGCACCATACTTCTAAGTAACCTCAGAGCACACTTGTGCAATGCATGAAAGGCATCCCATACTACCCTTCACACTAAGCATAACCTTGAAGTCATCTTGGTCATATCCACCCTCTTTTGGCCTCATTATTAACCTAACTCTCATAACTAAGGGAATCTCTCACCTTTAGTCAACTATAGCTAGGAAGGGCAACTATAACACAATCCTATCTCACAACTTCTCTTTAGTAACCCTAAGTCATACTTATGCAATGCATGAATAGCACCCCATAATACTATTCATGCTAAGTACTACTTTTAGGTCCTCATACTAATACTTCTTGACTTGGAAACTAGTTCCTTTCTCTAACTTTAGAACACTATGAGGTACTCTCTTAAGCACATCTTAGTTCATTATTAGGTTTAACCCTATGAGATACTTACTTTGGTATGTCTAAGTTCACTATTAGCATGGATACTATGAGATACTTACTTAAGCATGTTTAACCCCTTTATACTTTGAACACTGTGAGATATTCTCTTAAGTATGTCTAAGTTCCTTCTTCACATGGACCCTATGAGATACTACCTTAAGCATGTCTAAGTCCACTTATACTCTTGAACACAATGAGATACTTCATTAAGTAAATCTTAGTTCAATTATGCTTTAGAAAACTATGAGATACTTCTTTAATCATGTCTTAGTTCATTGGATATGGAGATTGCTACTAGAAACCTTAACTCAACTATGTGAAGGCTTCCATATCATGAGACCTAACTTTGGGGAAACTTACACTCTACTACGTAAGAGTTCTCCCTTTAACTTGGATAGTCCTCACATCAACTAGATGTGGTTTTCCTTTCTACTTGGAGCCCGGACCCTCTCTTGTGTGACACTCCATCTCATTGTCAATATCCACTTGAAGCCAAGCATACACCCCAAGATTTACTTGTTAAGCCTTGCTTAACACTTATATCTCATGGAAGGATGTCCTTGACAATCAATCCATGTTCAGGTGATTCTATCACTTTCATCTATCAAGCATTCATAAGGTAGGTTAGGTGAGTATAGGCCTTTCGCCACAATTCTACCTATTAGACTTCTATTCTCTTTTAGACTTTACTCTCAAAGCCTTAGCATCAATAGTCAATCACATTAGCTTCACCCTAAAGCCCTAGCTATCATGATCACACACCTTAATCTCAATGTTTCTTTCTTAATCTCTTCTTTATACCTAGATTTCAAGGTAGTTTGGTCACATCTTTCATTACTAGGTGATTCTAGTCACAATTGATCATAAAGGTTCAAATTCAACTTTACATGTCAAGATTTTTCATATACAATAGAGTTTAGTTTAATTAATGATTATATGATCCTAACTTTGATCAATTACTATGCATGACATTGATTTAGGAAGATCGCCTATGAACCTTCAATTTCATCTTTAATGGCATAATCCCACAACATATGAAATTCATCAAGTAAACTAGTGTTAACCATATAAATCACATGAATTCATCATAATATCATTAAAAAATCTAAACCAATCATAATTAGGTATTATCCACTAGATTGGAATCATACCCAAACTCTACCCACAATGTAAGCACAACCCTAGCTAGAATTGGGTTTTTGACTTCTCAATTGGGGGAAAACTAAGGGGGTTCTATGGGGGAAGAACCCATAGATGAATAAGCTAAACATACCTCTTTTCAAAGCCCTAAACAAATCTTTAGTCAATGGTGAATTCGACCTAGTTGCTGCCCCTCTTCTCCTTCTTCTTCTTTGCTTTTAGAGAGAGAAATATTTTAGAGGAAGTGGGTTCTTTAGATGAATGAGTTAATGACTTAGTTTAGGGTCTTATTAGGTATTTATAGGTGGCTATTTAACAAATTAACCGACCTCCCTAAGCCCTAACTAATTACTTAATTAAATCCCTAAGTCCCAACTTAAAACTAAAAGGCTGAAGAATTGGGTTGACCTACGGATACCCACCCACAGACCATGGATGGGTTGACGGGCCGTGCTGGTCATTTTGTGGATCAGTACTGGAGCTTGGAGTTGCAGTCCAACTCAAGCCTTGACCCACGACCCCAACCCACTGGGCGTGGGTCCACTCACGGCCAGTAGGTGGCAAACATGAGTTGCTGAAAATTGACAGCTTTTTGGCTGTCCTAAGGGTCCTCCTCAAGGACCTCTTGGGTGGTCCTTGGGGGGTCGTACCTCAACGTATAACCCCTAAAACCCCCATTCTAAGTACAGGAATCATTTCTACAACCTTTAATCCTCATACTACACTCCAAAACTCTTACGAAAGGCTCTAGAACTCGCTAGTTCAACTTACTAGTTTCCGGGGTGTTATACCATAAAGGCTTAATCTCAATCACTACTAGTCATGATCCATCATATATACATTTAACTAGTTCAATTCATGTTTAAAAACTTCTATTCTTCAACAATTACTATACATAACATCAATTCTAGAAGATCACCTATGAATCCTCAATTTCACTTCACAAGGCATAAACCCACATTCTTCAGATTCATCAATTATACTGGGGTTAGCCATGGAAAACATGTAATATCTTCATAATAACATAATTCAATGCAAAATCAATCATAAACAAGTACTATCCACTCAATTGGATTCATACCCAACACTACCAACAATATAGGAAGAAACCCTAACTAGAAATGGGGGTTCATCTTCACAATTGGGGGAAATCTAGGGGGATCCATGGATGAATAAGCTAACATACCTTGATTATAAATCCCTCACAAAGCTTGCAAAAATGGAGGAATTTGACCTAGCTTTCTTCTCTTCCTCTTCTTTACTTTCTAGAGAGAGAATTTCTTGGAGGGAATTGGGTTCTTTGGTGAATTGAAAATACTGATTTGGAATGACTTAATTAGGGGTATAATAGCTTTATATAGGTGGTCTAATTACTAATAAAATGACCCTAATTAATAAATAATTAATTCTAGAAAGTTTCCTAACACACCAACTTAACCGACTTAAGGGACTACACTGCCCAACCTTCGAGACCCCAACCCACAGGCCGTGCATGGACCCACAGGCCGTGCATGGACCCACGGTCCATGCTGGTCCTTCATGGATGGGGTACTAGGACATAGTTTGCACTTCTTGACCCACGACCCTCCCCCACGGAGTGTGAGTCCCCATCGTGGGTCACTGCCTTGAGGTAGATTTTATGGGTGAATTCTAAGGTCCTCCTCAAGGACCCTTGGTTTATCCTTGGGGACTCATACCTTGACGTTTAATCCCTAAACCCTTCATTCTAAGTATGAGAGGTCATATCTATGATTCTAACCCTCACGTAAAGCTCTAGAACCCTCACCTAAGGCTCTAGTTTAGCCTACTAGTTTTCATGGTGTTACAAAGGAGGATCTTGAGTTAGACATAGATGACTCATTCCTAGATGAGCATGTATTAGCCGCCACTCTTGATCTCATTCCTTGGTTTGCTGACTTTGTTAACCTTCTTATCAGGGATTTGATGCTTGAAGGGCTAACATTCCAGCGAAGGAAAAAATTCCTACATGATGTTGGAAAATACTTTTGGAATGAACCATATCTGTTTAGGGTGTGTGCTGATAATATCATCAGGCGATGTATCCCGGAGGCTGAGATGTTATATACCTTAGAATCCTGTCACTCTTCTCCAATTGGTGGTCATTATGGAGGTGCTCGGACAGCTAACAAAGTACTCTAGAGTGGGTACTACTGGCCTACAATCCATCAGGATGCAATTGATATGTGGGGAGTTGACTTCATGGGCCCATTTGTTAGCTTTTATGGGAAAATGTATAGACTGGTGGTAGTGGACTATGTGTCCAAATGGGTTGAGGCAGTTGCTCTGCCTGAAAATGATGGTAAAAGCATCGTTGGGTTCCTGAAGAAAAATATATTTGCACGATTTGGTACACCTAGAGCCATTATCAGTGATGGAGGTTACTGTTTCTGTAATAGAGTGTTCAGTGCTCTTCTGGCTAAATATGGGTTTAAACAACCCAAAGTGTCAACACCTTGTCAGCCGCAGATGAGTGACCAAGTGGAGGTATCAAATAGGGAGATCAACGCTATTTTGGCAAAAAATAATGAATGCCAACTGGAAAGATTGGGCAAGAAAGTTGGATGATGCTCTATGGGCATATCAGACAACTTTCAAAACACCTATTGGTATGTCTCCAAATCAGTTGATGTTTGGAAATGCATGTCATTTGCCGGTTGAGCTGGAGCATAAGGCACTCTAGGCTTTAAGGAAGTTGAACCTTAGCTGGAGTGAAACTGTGAACCTGAGACTGGACTTCAATGAGATGGATGAGTTCCGCTTGAGAGCATATGAGAGGTCTGCACTGTACAAGGAGAGGATGAAGTTGTATCATGATAAACATATTGAGAAAAGAACCTTCAATCTGGGTGACTTGGTGTTGCTTTTCAACTCCAAATTTCATCTGTTTCCTGGGAAATTAAGATCCAAATGGTCTAGGTCGTTTGAGGTAACTCATGTATTTCAGTCGGGTGCTATTGATCTTGAGAATGACAAGGGTGAGAGGTTCCAGGCCAATGGCAGCGAATCAAGGCGTACTTGGCAGTTCCAAAGGAAGTGAAAATAGTGGAGGAATGTAAACATGATGAATTCTGAGTAATCAAGTAACCTGCGTCGCGCCGCGACGTTAAATTGTGTGCTACTTAGGAGACAACCCAAGATTGTAAATGTACTAGGTAGTTTACATCTTAGCATTTTTCATTGTTTTTATAGAGTCACTGTATGTTGGTATGTGCATGAGTAAATTGAACACAGAAGTGAGGAGCTGGGTGCAGGAGAGCCTTCACGGGCGATCCCAGAGGTTGTGGTGCTCTTCATGAGCAACTTCACGGCCCATCATACTCAACAATAGCCTAAGGAAGCTACTGGAAATTGCGAGAAAATGGTTCACGGAAGGTTTACAGTCCGTCAGGCTTTGTACGGAGCGTTTAGCCTCCCGTGAACCTCAAGTAAGTTTCTCTTACAAAGTGCTTTTCATAGACCCTCCCACGGACCGTGGTGCTCTTCACGAGCCTCTTCACGGTCAGTCAACTTGGGTCCAACAGTGCATAAACAAACCCGACCCGGCCCGCATAAAATTAAAACCTTCAAACATTTTATAAGTTATCTAAAGCGCCAAGAGTCAGTTTTCTTTCTCTTCTCATTTATCCATAACTGTTCTAAAAGCTATCAAGGGCTTTTCAACATCCATAAATTCTGAATTCACCAAAGGATCAAGACCCTAATTCTATATTGTCAAGAATTTGAAGTGAAGTTCATCTTCTATCTTTTGAGCGAAAATTGTGAGCTAATTCGAAGTAAGTTCTTCTCCCTACTTGTTATAAGTTTGATCTTATCTATAAACAAGTTAGAACTACGTTGATTTGGTCGAATTTTAGCATTTTTATGTGATGAACTAGCATTTTTGATATTTCATTATGTAGGTTTGTTGAAATTGTGTGGAATTGGTTGTTGAAGTTTATGGGTATGATCAATTTGTGAATAATTAGTTTTGAATTATGAAATTAGTGTGAAGTTGATTCCATATTGCGTAAAAACAAGTATTCCCATTTGAATTTTGCCAATCATATTGTTGAAAGTGAGGATTTGAAATCATTTGCATGTGGGTATGTTCATAGTAGGCACATATTGTTCTTGTTTGGATGGGGATTGATTAGTGTTAGTAGATTAATTGGACTCATGTGCAAAAAGGTCTCGTAAAGATGGGTTTGTGTGCTAAAAATGGATAAAACTTCCCATTGGCCACATTTTGCATGAAAAGGTTACTGGGAAAGCACTAAGTGTAAGTCCATGATTGACTTCACAGAACGTGAAGGACATCACGGGCTATGAAGTCACTCGTAGTCCACACTTAGCAAAGAACCAACTCACTGGCCAAGTTCACGAGGGCCCAAATGGTCTGTGGTCAACTTCACGAATCGTGAAGTCCTCTGTGAACCATAACCAGTGTAAGCCCCTGCTGACCAACACACTATCTCTTTTTCACGATGGTTTCCACGGACTGTAGTGCTCACCACGACCTGAGTAGACCCCCGTATAAAAAAAATAATAAAAATTTTTGTTTAGTTTCGATAGCAAGAGCGATTCTTTAGGACACTCCTCTCTAGTCTAAAGAGGAAGGTAATAAATATGGTGGCAGTGAGGCATCTAGTAGTGGTTCCGATAGTGGTGAGGGATCTGGTAGCGGTTCTGGTAATGGCTCAGGTAGCGGTGAAGAGTCTGTTAGCGGGTTTCAGAAGGATGTAGTTGCACCTCAACCTGAAGTGGTACCCAAGCTGCAACTGGGGCACAGGAAGACATAGAGGACCAGGAAGAGGATGAAGCAGCCAGCTATAATGATGTAAGGATTCAATATGTCCACCTACATGTAGCTGACCCGGTGGTGAGACAACAACTCATTGCCTGGTATCGTTCTATGTGGGTTGTCCCTGATCTGATGAGTTTTTTGAAAAGGGGATCGTGGCCAAGTCAGGAAATTTTGCTAATCGGGCAATCATCCATGAAGCTCGAGTAGTGGCATCCGATATCTAAGCATTTCCAGACATCCACAGGATTTTCCAAAGGCACAATTTTGACTGGATGACCAACTCACCTTGAGATTTCTCTAGTCACATCACCTGAGAATTCTATGCCTCTTATGGTGCCACATTGGTTAACTTTGTTGCATATACTTAAACTACTAAATGGTGGCAGAAGTTTTTTGCCAGTACATGGAACCACTTAACTCAATAGTGGTTCGGGGCATATCTATGGATATCTTCGAGTCTACAATCAATAGGATGTTGCATGGACCAGAATACACAGCACCAACTTCAGTTGGCCTGTTTGAAGGGAAACAATATGTCGTGACGAGTGAGACTGAGATGGAGGATCTAACTTCTGGGGAGAGGGTCATGTAATGGATTGTTGGGATGATCACTTCAAAGGGTTAGAATGCACCATGGGTAGCAGATGAACAGATACCGATTACTAAGGTGTCACTGTCATTCCCAGCTAAGGTTTGGTGGGCCATTGTTCACACACAATTGAGACCTACAGGGAATGATAACACATTGTCGCCGCCCTTCACATCACTGGTTGCATGCCTTATGGCTGGTTACCCAGTTAATGTAGGTCATATCATCGCCACCGAAATGCGGGAAAGAGCATTGAATGAGAGAGTTGGGTTACCATTTCCCTATCTGATATGGAAACTATGCCAGCAAGCAAATATTCCTCCAAATAAGCTAGTACACAGCTGGATTGAGGCAAACAGGATCACCGCAGCATCCAAAATCAAAGATGTGGCCAATCATCTCTTTGGGGCCAAATTTACCGCGGTAGTAAAATTAGCACTTGTACCAGTCGACATTCCACATGCTGATAGAGGTCCAGAACAGGGTGAATCATTGTAACAATCTGCGGAAGGGCCACCACCACCAGCTTCAGCCTCACAGACTACAGGTACTTTTGTTACTATCCCTACTGTTATCTTGAAAGGTTGGTTGCAGATCACAGGCAGACTCGGGCCCTAGTGGATCAAATTGTGGCCAGATTACCTCTGGTAGTTCAATGGGATGTATTAAATGTAGAGAAGCGAATTAAGGTTGAAATGCGAACAGAATTGGCAGTACTAAAAAATAGGATGGGCGGCCAGGAGGTCCATGTGAAAAATCAGTTACAGGTTGCCGATTCAGTGAATGCAGAAGAGTTGAAGACACAGTTGGTGGAATTGAGACCTGAAATTGCTAAGCTGGCCGAGAAGCCAGTCATTGTGCCTCCACCGGTTGTCCCGGAGTCTTTGATGAACTTATTCAATGAGCCTCCTCCCACTCAAGTCCTTGATGATTTATGGGGCGAGGTGCCCCAACACAAATCCAGCAAGAGAAAACAAAAAGTTGGAGAGTTTGATGAGGAGCAACCAAAGGACCTTTCTAAGGAGGAAAAGAAAAGGAACAAGAAATCACGCAAGGAATCAAGGAAGAAATCACGAGAAGAAGAAGCACGTGAGCAACAGAGGAGGAATGTGTTGTTGGCCGGTGCTTCTGGAAGTGCCATACCACCTCTTTGTACTACCGGTCCAGCTGACCCAGTGAAGGATTCTGACAGCGCACCCATTGATAAGGGTGCTGATGTTGATCCGACTACCAGCGCCTAGTGCGTCGTAGGTATAACCCCTCTTCACGGCCCTGCATTGTTTTGCTTTATTTACTTTGAGGGAAAAGTCCTTTTGTTTGGGATGGGGTGGTGAGCAACATGCCCTTTTAGTGGTTAGAATGAAGGGAGGTTGACTTTGTGTTGTGTCTGATAAACTGTGATTGGTGTTTTTGTTTTTTAATGAAAGTGTGAAGTTTTTGTGTGTTGAGCTGTGTAGCAGCTAGTTCTGTTTGAAATGATGGCCTTAACCTGAAATTTGGTTGTTAGGCTCTTTAGATGACATCTTAGGTACTTATGAGTTGACCATTGCTAGTCTGAAACATAAATTGGTGAACTAAGAAACTGGAAAATATAGTATTGTGTCATGTGTGTGTAAGGTTTGTTTGAAGTCTAACACTAGGAGCAGAAACTAGAACTTTCCCGAGTAGTCTTGCTAGGATCTGAGAATAACTAGATAGGAAAGGATCAGTAGGCCATTTTTGCTAAGCCCACTAAAAGCCAAAATAAACAACCAAATAAAAAGCATACCACTTGAACTCAATTTGAGCTTGGAAACTAATTTTTTTCTTACTCGCTTGATATCATATCCTTGGGTCTCCGAAGATATGATGCCACAACTCAGGCCAAAAGCCTAAGTTGAGGGTGTTTACAACCCGAGTAGAAAGGAAAAGTAGAAATAGAAGGTTCACTCAGTCAACATGAAAGCACAAAGTATAAAGAATTCGTTTGAACAAGAGAAAGGTGCAATATAAAAAATAAAAAATAAAAAAGAGAGAGAAAAGAAAAGAAAAAAGCAGAAGAAAAAGAAAAATATTATAATGGCTGCTTGGATGTACTTAAATGAAAAAGGAGGGAATCGTTCATAAAAAGTTATGTGCGAACGAAACTTTGGAGAACCAAGGTACTAGTCACTCACAAAACCAAAAATTCATTCCCTAACCTGATCCTATGTTACAAGCCAATAAAGTCCTACAGTGATCCTATTTCGGTTATTTGAAAGATAGAGCGCAGAAAGCAAGGGCAAGCCTATAGTCTTCTATTTTTAGTGTTAAAAGTTCTTTGGGAGTGTGAGCATAGAATTTAGTCCCTATTATCATGTGTGAGGGATTATCTTTGGTGTGAGGACACAATGATTGCATTTGATAGTTAAATTGTGTTGGTTGATAGTACACATGCATAAGCATGGTCGACTGTGAGTAATGGGATGTCATATATTAATTCTTGCATGTTAGAATGATGGTTTTGGATACAAAGTGTGTTTGAGAAGGATGCGGCATGTTAGTAAAGTCTCTGTGGGGTTGGAAGCGTCAAATGTTTGTCTTTATTATCACTTGAGGACAAGTAATGGTTCTAAGTTGAGAGTGTTGATGTGCCGTGAGATCTTAGCACATTTGATGCTCAAAACTAAGGATTATTGCGATAATCGAGTGTATTTATATGGATATGATGTGCTTGGTGATGTTTGCACAGGTAAAACATGTGGACGTGAAAGAGAAAAGAAAAGAAGAAAATGCAGGCTGGAATAAGCACCATGGAGCCTATTACGGACTATGGTTGTATTGACGAGCAGTCACGCTGCCCATGGTGAAGAAGCAGTGAAGCTTGACATCGGGATTCAAATGAATAAATTCCAAGTGAAGACCATGGAGCCCTAGACGGGTCGTGGTCCTCCTGACGAGTCGTAAAGATGCTCGTGGTGATGAAGCAGTGGGCATGGAGATTATGAGGTTGCAGACCAAAGGTCAAATAAAGACCACGACACCATTGACGGGCCGTGGTCCCTGTCACGAATAGTCAAGTAGCCCGTAAAGTGGATCCAGTAAATAGGCTTCGAAAAGCTAAGAGTTGATAATACCAAGTAAAGACCACGGACACCCAGACGGGACGTGGTCTTTACAACGAGTCGTGATAAATGTCGTAAAGAATTTCCAGTGAACAGGCTTCGAAGACTCATATTTTATTTGTCCCAAGTAAATACCACTGTAGGCTTCACGGACCGTGAAGCTCATGACGGACCGTCAGGCCATCGGTGAAGTTGCCCGACATTTCAATCCTACTTCGAGTAGGACTCTTTTTAGACAGACTATTTGAATTAATTAGGTCGTAATTTGTTTTTATCTCGACACATATGGAATGAGCGACTCAATTTAAAACATTCTTAACTTTAGTTTTCATTGATTAACATCGAACAAAGCTTCGAAGTTAGATTCCGGTATTCTGAATATCAAGCATTCATTGAATTTGCAGATTTTTGTAAGTAACTTCTCTTAATGTTTTCATTACAAATCTTTGTTTGTTCAATAGATATCATGAATGGCTAAACACCACAACAAGGGTTGTGGGAACTATGACCGTAGTCTAAATGTGAATTCGTAAAACGAGTAGAAGGTAAATCATTTTTGCAATATTTAACTCAGCATTCGTTATTCATTTGTTCTAATGAGTGCACGCATTAGAGTCAGCCTCTATCAATTGTTCGAGAGAAAAGAGATAGTTGGGAAAAGTGGAGTTAATCTGATAAGATGGCATTAAGGATCAAGTTTGAGAGAAAAGAACTTTAACATCATTGTACGTGAGGGTAAAATGAAAACCGAGAGGAATTGATTGGAAATTATTTAACTAGACTGAGAAGCATTAGATATAGTCAACTCGCCTATAATTTGCAAAGACTAAAGTACCCGAAACTCATTTACGGATGAACACTAGATATAATGTCATAGGAAACACAACCCTGGTTTCATTCATTTATCAATACAACTTTGGAATCAACATTTTGTCAACTGTCAATCTGGATTTTGTTTATCAATATTGGTTACTTGAACTTTACAACTAAACCCAATTTATTTTCCATAATTACTCCTTTTAGGATATAATTGCAACATTTGGATAAACGTGACAGTGAGATTATTTCTGTGAAGAAATTCTCTGTGGAATCAACCTCAACTCACATTGAGTTTTATAAATTGACTTCGACCGTTTATACTTCTTAAATGAAGTGTAAGTTTGGACGTATCTGGTGACACATTTGATGATTGTTTGTTGAATCTTAGCAGGGCCCTACAGAGATGTGATGGGGATAACTTTGTGCTTAACTGGGAGAAGTGTCATTTCATGGTTAAGGAAGGCATAGTCCTAGGTAACAAGGTGTCACAGAAGGGACTGGAGGTAGACAAAGCAAAGATTAAGGTAATTGAAAAGTTGCCTCCACCTATTTGTGTAAAAGGTATTCGGAGTTTTATGGGTTGTGTAGGATACTATCGGTGATTCATCAAAGATTTCTCAAAAATTGAACACCCCGTGTGCAAGCTTTTGGAGAAAGAGATGAAATTTATCTTTGACGATGCATGCTTAAAAGACTTTGAGTGCTTGACAGAAAAGCTAGTCTCTGCCCCAGTGATCATTGGCACAGATTGGTCGGAACCATTTAAGATGATGTGTGATGCGAGTGGTACTGCTTTAGGAGTTGTGTTAGGGAAGAAGTGTAACAAGATCTTTCACTCGATCTACTATGCTAGCAAGGTGCTAAATGGAGCACAACGTAATTACACTATTACTGAGAAAGAGCTACTTGTTGTAGTATATGCATTTGAGAAGTTTAGGGCATACTTATTGGGCACTAGAGTGATAGTTCACATTGATCAAGCAGCACTGCGATACTTAATGGCGAAGAAAGATGCAAAGTCGAAATTGATAAAATGGGTGTTGTTACTTCAAGAATTTGATTTTGAAATCAAAGATAAAAGAGGTTGTGAAAATCAGGTGGCTGATCACCTGTCTAGGTTGGAGGCAGAGAAGAAAGAAGAATTGAGTTACACATTAATGACTCATTCCCAGATGAGCAGGTACTAACCGCTACTCTTAATCTCATCCCTTGGTTTGCTAACATTGCTAATTTTCTTGTCAGTGATGCCTGAAGGGTTAACATTCCAACAAAGGAAGAATTTCCTCCATGATGTAGGTAAGTATTACTGGGATGAACCATATTTATACAGAGTGTGTGCTGACAATATCATCAGGCTATGTGTACCTGAAGCTGATATGTTGAATATCTTAGAGGCCTGTCACTCCTCTCCGGTAGGTGGTCACCATGGGGGTGCACGCACTGCCCATAAGGTACTGCAGAGTGGATACTAGTAGCCTACAATCCATCAGGACTCAGTTTACTTGGTCAAAGGTTGTGATGTATTTCAGCGGCAAGGAGCCATCTCTCGTCGTCATGAACTACCAATGACACCTATTTTGGAGGTGGAATTTTTAGATGTGCAGGGAATTGATTTCATGCGACCATTTGTGAGTTCTTATGGGCAAAAGTGCATACTGGTGGCAGTAGACTATGTGTCCAAATGGGTTGAGGCGATAGCTCTGCCTAAAAATGATGGTAAAAATGTTGTTGGTTTTCTGAGGAAGAATATATTCGCAAGGTTTGGCACACCTAGAGCTATTATCATCAATGGGGCATCACATTTCTATAATAAAGTGTTTAGTGCAGTTTTGGCTAAATATGGGGTTAAAGAGCACAAGGTAGCAACACCATATCATCCGCAAACAAGTGGTCAAGTAGAGGTGTCGAACATGGAGATAAAAGCAATATTGGCAAAGACAGTGAATGCCAACAGAACAGATTGGGCAAGGAAGTTGGATGATGCTCTGTGGGCATATCGAAAAGCTTTCAAGACACCCATTGGTATGTCTCCATATCAGTTGGTGTTTGGTAAGGCATGTCATTTACCTGTCTAGCTAGAGCATAAGGCACTTTGGGAGCTAAAGAAGTTAAACCTAAGTTGGAATGATGCAGTGAACCAGAGACTGGATCAAATAAATGAAATGAATGATTCTGTTTAAGAGCTTATGAGCGGTCTGCACTGTATAAGGAAAGGATAAAGTTGTATAATGATAAGCACATTGAGAAGAGGACTTTCAATCCTGGTGACTTAGTGCTATATTTCAACTCAAGACTTTGTCTATTTCCTGGGGAAACTGAGATCCAAATGGTCCGGGCCATTTAAGGTAACTCAGGTATTTCAATCAGGTGCAATAGAACTTGGGAATAACAAAGGTGACAGGTTCAAAGACAATGTTCAGCGAGTCAAAGCATACTTGGGAATCCCGGATGAGGTGAAAATAGTTGAGGAATTCAAGCTTGATATAGTCTGAGTAATCAAGTAACATGCATTGCGCCACGACGTTAAATTGTGCGCTTCTTGAGAGGCAACCCATCATTCTAATTGTAATATGTAGTTTACATTTTTAGCATGTTTTTCATTGTTTATATAGTGTCACAGTGTGTTGGTGTTAGCATGAAAGAGTTGGACAAAGGAATGAGGAGCTGGAATTTGGAGGATCCTCATAGGCACCCACATGGGCCGTGATGCTCTTCATGACCAAATTCACGGCCCATCTCAGTCACCAGCATCCTTAAGGGAGCCTACTGGAAATGACACCAAAAGGTTCACGGAAGGGTTTATGATCGGTTTGACCTTAGAGGGACCGTTTAGCCTCCCATGAACCCTCAATTAAGTTTTCTCTCTAAGGATTTTTCACGGTCATTCTCACATACCGTGGTGCTCATCAAGAGCATCTTCACGGTCTGTCACAATTAAGTCGGCAGTACCCAAGTGACCTGACCCGACCCGCGCGAGTTTAAAATGATTTTAAAACGTTTTATATAGCTTCTAAAGCGCCAAGGGTCGGGGTTTTCTCTCTTTTATCTCATTTGTAGAGGGTTATAGTGCTATTAAAATGGTTTCTCATTCCCATAAATCCAAAATCAAGCAAAGAATCACAACCCTAGTTCTCTATTGCCAAGAAATAAAAATTAAAGTTCATCTATTTCTCTTAGTGCGAAAAGTTGAACAAATATTGAAGTAAGTTCTTCTCCCTACTTGACATAAGTTTGATCTTATCTATAATCAAGTTAGAGAATTTTTGTTTGATTTTTAGTATTCCTAGTTGATAAAGTGATTTTTAGGGTTTGAATGTTGTGTGTATGCCAAAATTGGTTGAAATCTGTGATTTTCTTTTGTGGGTATGAGTAATTTGTGTGGGGTTGAGATGTATGAGGATGTGGATGTGAATTTGAGTCCGAATTGGTTAATTGAATTGCGCCCAAGTGAGTATAGTGGGTAAAATAAGTTGAATTTAGGAAAAGATAAGTTGTTTGTATGTGGGTATGCTTGTAATTGAAATATTTTACTCTTAGTTGGGTAATAGTTTGTGGATTTTGTAGATTAGTTTCATCCATGAATGACACTTCTTCATAAATTGTGGTTGTAGGCTGATAATTGATGAAATCTGGCATAGTGAGTGTATTGGGTGAGAAGTAACCAAAAAATTTGCCCAAGTGTCAGTCCATGTGGGGATTCACAAACCGTGTAGGAGGACACGAGCCGTGAAACCATTCGTTGTCCACACTTGGAGGTTAAATTGGACACTGGCTAAGTTCAAGAGGGCTCAAACGGCTCATGGTTCACTCCACGGACCGTGAAGCCCTCTGTGAACCACAATATGTACAATTCACTAATGAATATTGGCACTGTTTCATGTTCACAAGGGACACTACGGCCTGTGTTGACCTCCGATTTTTAAAAAAAATATTTCTTTGTAGTTAATCTAGTTTTTCATTTTTACTATGTGGCCTTTTCCTATGACAGATTAGGTGATGGCATTCTTAAGGCAAGGCGTCGCGTTGTATACTACACCGGGAAAGTCTGAGTACCGTTAGTGCGTCAATTGATTGCTTAAAATTATTAACACGATGTGTTTTACAGGTACTATAGGGCCACGATGAAAGACTACACCACCACATACCTGACCACCACCCTTACTGACTCAGAGTGAAAATGAGGATGCATCTAGTAGCTTGGAAGTCCAAATAAACACTGAAATGAGGATCACTCCCCTCGAGCTACTAGGTCATAGACAGCGAGAGCTACAGCACAACATACACCTTCCCAGTCTGAGGAGGAAGGCAGTGAGTCCAGGAGTGGTTAGGTCTCTAATAGCAGTTCTCATGAGAGTACAAATGAACCTCAGCCAGAGGATAGAGCAGAGTCGGAGGAAGAGGCTTAAGGAGATAATGGTGATGAAAGCCTCGAGGTACCAATGGTCCAATTCTTTCACCAACGTGAACCTGACCCGGTGATAAGGCAACAGTTAATTGATTTCTTTCATATATGTGGACTGTAGACATATCTGAAGACTTCTTCACGCATGGGATAGTGTCAAAAGCGAGAGGTTTTGGCGGAAGACAAATTATACCCGAGACTAGGGTAGTGGTACTAGATATCCAGGCATTTCCAGATATCTACAGGTTGTTCAAAATGCATCACTTCGAGTGGATGAACATCCCACCTGGAGAGTTTTCCTTCCACCTTACAAGAGAATTATATGCCTCATATACAGCCACACTTATGAATGTTGTTGCAAACGCTGAATCAACTAAGAGGGGGCAGAAAGCATTCGCAAGCACATGGGGACCACTTAATTAAGTAGTATTAACGGGCCAGTCCATAGATATCTCTAAAACCATGATCAACAGGATGCTACATGGCCCAAAATACACAGCACCATCATCAGTTGGTCTTTTTTAAGGTAAGCACCATGGAGTAACGAGTGAGGCTGAGATGGATAATCCAACTTCGCGGGAGAGGGTCATGCGTTGGATTGTTGGGTTGATTGCCACAGAGGGTGAGACTAGAGCATGGGTATTAGGGACATAGGTGCATATTACAAAGGCATTAATGTCATTCCCGGCTAAGGTTTGGTGGGTTGTTGTTCGTGCACAATTGTGGCCTACAGCAAATGATAATACTTTGTCACCCTCTCTCACATCATTGGTCGCTTGCCTCATGGATGGTTACCCAATGAATATAGGTTGAATCATCACCACAGAGATGTGGGAAAAGGCATTGAATAAGATAGCAGGTTTTCCATTTCCATGTCTGATAGGGAAACTGTATCTACAAGCTAATATTCAACCAAATAATCTAGTGGACAAATGGGTCGAGGCATCTAAGGTCACCGCGGCATCAAAAATAAAAGATGTCGCCAACCATCTTTTTGGTGCAAAATCTGGATCGATGGGACCAGTAGCAGTAGTACCGCATATACTGGTTGAAATGCCACGAGCTGATGGAAGTAGTGAGCAGGGTGCAGCTTCGCAACCAAATGCCAGTACAACATCACCACCAGTTTCATCCTCCTAAGCTACAGGTACTTTCATCACCATACCAACCGTGTTATTTTAGAGATCGGTTGCAGATCAGAGGCAGACTCGGTTCATAGTAGACCAGATTGTGCTCAGAATACCTTAGGTAGTACAGAGAGATGTGTTAGCTGTGGAGAAGCGGGTGAAGGATGAGATATGGAAAGAGCTACCGTGCTTAAAGACAGGATGGATGGTCTTGAGGTCCATGTGTAAAATCAATTACAGGTTGCAGGTTCGGTTGATGGTGAGGAGTTGCAGGTTTGGTTGATGGTGAGGAGTTGAAGGTCCAGTTGGCAGAGATGTAAGCTGAGATTGCGAAACTGGCCGAGAAGCCAGTTACTGTGCCCCCTTCAGTTGTGCCAGGATCCTTGATGAGCCTGTTCAGTGAGCCTCCCACTAGTTAGACACTTGACGACATCTATGGTGAAATACCCAAAGAAAAATCCGGTAAGAGAAACCAGAAGGCTGTGGAGTCTGATGAGGAACAGCCGAAAAACCACTCAAAAAAGGACAGAAGGCATCACAAGAAAGCACGCAAGGAGTCCAGGAGACTAGCTAAGGAAGATGCAACACTTGAGCAGTAGACACGAGATGCGGTGTTAGCTGGCGCTTCTGGTAGTACGATACCAGCTCCTGTTGATAGCAGTCAGCCTTCCCAGTTCAAGTATCTGAGAGTGAACCCGTTGATAATGGCGCCAACTCTACCCCGACTACCGGTGCCTAGTGCGCCGTAGGTATGACCCCTCCTCTTAGCCCTGTTTTGTATTTATTTCTTTACTTTGACGAGAAAGTCATTTTGTTTGGGGAGGGGATGGTGAGCAACCTGCCAGGAAAATATTAAAATAGATAGAGGTGGGCTTTGTTTTGTGCTTGATAAATTCGTGAAGTTTTGTTGTGAGAGTTGTAAACATTTGCTATCAGCAGCTAAATCTTGTCCTTGTGTTGTGTCTGAAATACTAACAAATATGTCCTTCATCTGAAAATTTGACTCTTAGGCTCTTTGTATGACATCTTAGATACTCGCGTGTTAAACATTGCCAGTTTGTAATATAAATCAGTGGACTAAAACGTTGAAAAGTGCAAACATGTGTCATGTAAATGTGAGGTTTGTATGAAGTCTATCACTGGAGGAAAAAACTAGAACTTTCCCGAGTAGTCTTGTTAGATCTGAAAATAACTTGATAGGAAGTGATCATTAGGCCATTTTTGCTAAGTCCACTTAAAACCAAAAATAAACTACCAAATGAAAGCATGACCCTTGAACCCGATTTGAGCCTTGCAACTAATTTTGTTTTTACCCGTTGATATCGTATCCTTGGGTCTCAGAAGACACGATGCCACAGCTCAGGCAAAAATCCTAAGTTGAGGGTGATCACAGCCCGAGTAGAAAGGAAAATTGTAAAAAGAGGGTTCACTTAGTCAACTCTAAGGCACAAAATCAAAATACTCGCTTGATCAAGAATAATATGCATGTCTCAAAGAAAATGGTAGTGTAAAAAAAAATGGTGTAGCTGTTGGGATGTACCGAAATGAGATAGGATGGAATCACGCAGATAAAGTTGTGTGGAAATTGAACTTTTGAGAACCAAGGTAAAATAGTCACTCACAAAACCATAAATTTCATTCCTTAGCCTGAGCCTATGTCACAGGCCTAAAAAGTCCTATAGTGATCCTATTCCAGTTGTTTGATAGAGAGAGCGTAGAAAACAAGGGCAAGACTACGGTATTTTTTCTCTTAGTGTTAGAAGTTCTTTGGAAGTGTGAGAGTATTAAATAGTCCTAACTATCATGTATGAGGACTTCTTTGGTGTGAGGACACTATGTTTGCATTTGATAGTTAAATTGTGTTAGCTGATAATGGACACGAGCATAAACATGATTAACTATGAGTAATGGGAAGTCATACATTGATCCTTGCATGTTAGATAGATGGTTTTGAATATAAGTTGTGGTTGAGATAGTTGTTGCATGTTTGTAAGAGGTTTTGGGTAGTTAAGCGTCAAGTGTTCTTTCATTCTCATCACTTAAGGACAAGTAATGGTTCTAAGTTGAGGATGTTGATGTGCCGTGAAATCTTAGCATATTTGACGCTCAAAACTAATGATTAATTCTAGAACTCGAGTGTATTTATGTGGATATGATGTGGTTGGTATTGTTTGAACAGGTAAAACACTTGGATGCGGATAGAAAAAAAAAGAAAATAATTCTGGAACAAACACTCCGGAGCCCCAGACGGGACATGGTCATGGTGAAGAGACGTCTGGAGACTCGTGGAGTTATAGCAGTGATGGAAGAGCAAGTTGAAATTGGCTAAGTAAGAACCACGGAGGCCTTGACGGGTTGTGGTCTCTTTAATGGTCCGTCCTAAAGCTCGTGAAGGAGGACCATTGTGAAGGCTTTAAGGAGCTAAGGTTGGGTATGGCTAAGTAAGGACCACGGACACCCAGACGGGTCGTGGTCCTCTTGACGACCTATCCTGCAGGCCATGAGACGATTCCAGTGTGAAGAGCTAGAAGAGTTAAGTTTGGGTCAAAGACCAAGGGACCCTTGACGAGCCGTGGTAGAATCAATGAGTTGTATGATTGCCCATGGAAGACATTAGAAAAAGGAGTCTCACACTGCCTAAGTGTGAAATGATGGCAAGCCTCACGAGTCGTGAAGCTCATGACGGGCCGTTGTGCCCTCCGTGTGACATTTCAACACTTCAGTCTTACTTCGAGTAGGACTCTTTTTGGACTAACTATTTGAATTAATTAGGTTTAATTTTGTAGGACTCTTTTTGGACTAACTATTTGAATTAATTAGGTTTAATTTTTGAATTATCTCTTGATAGCTTGAACGATAGACTACTTTCTATAATCTCTACTTTGGTTTTTATCGATTAACTTCGAATCAAGACTTGAAGCTTTTGATTTTGTGTTTAATATCAAGTTTTCTTTGAATTCGCAATCTTCGTAAGTGATCTCTTTTAATGTATTCAACATATATTTTCTCTTATTCGATTGAAAGTATGAATGGCTAAATATCAAAACCAGGGTTATGGGAACCATGGCGGTGACCTGAGTGTAGATTCACAAAACGAGTAGAGTGCGATTATTATTTGCAAAATATAATTCATACTTTTGATATTCATTCTTTCTAATGAGTGCACGCATTAGAACTTGCTTGTATCTATCACTTTTTCGAGAGAAAAGTGGTAGTTAGGAAAAAGTAGAATTAATTTGTTAGTTTGGAGTGAAAATTCGAGTTCGAGAGAAGAGATTGTTGTGACGACCCAGGGGTACACCCTAGATGTAACATGGTGTACTAGACCCCGTAAGGCCTAACACAAGCCACTTAGCATATCATAACATAAAGTAAATAGAAATGATGTGGAAATTTTAAAGCTTTTTCCATACAATCGGAGTCTTTATAAAAGCAAGCGGAAGTCTATAACACTTTGTCTCAAACCATCTAAAACCACTTGAATAAAACTTTGGGACACGGCCCATACAAAAGTCTAAAACATATAAGAAAGACATAGAAGAAAGGTGATCACATCCTCGATGCTATGAGGACCCACCAAGTCTTCAACTCCTTGCTCTACTAGGAACCTAGCCATGAGAATGGAACTCAATATCGCCAAACCCTACATTTGATAAGAATGTAGGCAAGAGTATGTGTTAGTACTATAATGTACTAAATATGATGGCTAGCATAATCATCAACATAGCATATAAGAGAAATTACTCAACATAAGGCATATACCATAATCATAATGAACAAGAACATGAGTCACAAATATAAGAGACATTATCATAAGACGTAGACTAAAAGCATAAGAGATAACAACATAATAATAAGCATAATCTCCAACATAGACACAATGTAAACATTAGTCATCATAAGGCGTAGTCCATATATATGGTCAATACCTAGACCTTCATATCATAAGAGAACCTCTTCATAATTAACCTCTAACTGTACTTGTGCAATGCATGGATAAGACCCCGTAATCCCATCCATGCTAAGTATCCCCTTTGGCCACCATAATCATACTCACCATCTTGACCTCATCCTTAGCATATTTCTCATAGACAAAGGAACATTCACCTTTAGTCACAAATGCATTAGGAAGGGCTTTTCAAGCTACAATTCAAACTAAGCACACATCATAAGCATATTCATTACATAAATCATCATAACATAAAAGGAACATATAATGACTACCTTCAAAGCATATTTGTGCAATGCATGAGTAAGACCCCATAAATCTCACTCATGCTAAGTAAAGTTTCTTGAGTAACAATAATTCATCATCCATAGTCTTGTTGTGATAGTGGGGAATTAGCCTTAACCGACATAGACCATGTGAGTTTAACATGGAATCCGATGTTACCCACACCGAAAAAGGTATTCTTACTTGCCTAAGGTAAAACCATCATCATATTAGCTTTTAGGTGGATCCACTAGCTAAAGATCTATGGGGGCACATAGTTGATGGGATAAGGAGATTGTTACTAGAAACTCGACCTTTCTCACATAAAGGTTTCCATCTAAAGAGATTGCTTCAAGGAATCCAGTCTTTCTCACGGAAAAATTCCTCCTAGAAATTCAGCCTTTCTCACCAAAAGGTTTCCATCTCACATCAATATCCACTCGGTGATAAGCATAATTCCCATGGGGTACTTATTAAGTTATAACTTGTTTCATTAGAATAGCTCATTATATCATGTGTGAGAATAACCTTTCACCGTCCATGTCTACATTTGACATTAGATTCAATTAGGTGAGAATTACCTTTCAACCTAGAATCTTCATTATGTGAGAAAAACCTTTCACATTATGTTCGTTGTGTGTTCATGATAATAGCCTTTCAATCATCATAACAACATCATCATAATCATGGTATCTTCATTCATAGTCATGCTTAAGTTTGTGTGTGAGAGAATAGCCTTCAACAACAACACCATTACATCACAGTCATAATCACTTTACTCTCAAAGTGTTCTTAAAGCATATTGATGAGTCCACGATTTGGACTATTTTAGGGCTTTATTTTGATAGATTTAGTGTCCTCAAATGCATATTTTCTCACACCCATGGTTTAGCTATAATTGAAGGCATACAATTTCTGCTAAACCAACCAGTATTATCAATATAATTTCATAGTTTGGAACTGTGATCTTCATTTAACAATTCAAGAAAACAACCTTCCAGAAACCAATTTGTAAGTTGACAGCAAAGTACATATGGCCATCACCTATATGCATCTATCATATAGTTGCAAACGGTCCACATGGCAGGTGAACGAGCCCATATTCACCTTTTTATATGTTCCAAAAGTCTCAATGAATACAATCCCAACCTTAGTTAGTATAATGATACAATGGTCATTTTATCATGAGAACAAGCAACATACGAGAATTCTTGAAGAATCTTTTATTTCTTCATCATAGAAGCCACGTGAATTCTCAATTACTTTTGCATCACATTGAACCGGAATGGCTAGCCGGTCATGCCAATTGATCTTTATTTATCTCAAGCCTCCCGTAGAGGTGAACTATGACATTTATCATTTTTATCAAACCTCTCAAAGAGGTGAGTGGTGGCATATATCCAATCAATAATGATTTTATCACATCTTGTCCCATTCTCCAAGCATTCACAATGTTTATCACACGTCACATTCTTTTCAAGAAATGCACTAATCATTTATATGTGCTTCATAAATTTTCATTATATGCACATTGCCATGCCTTTGAAATTCATCTTTTTTGCATGACCTACCTCAACATCACTTTGAAAGGTCAAGTGTACCACCACTTTATCTTCCTTTCTTTTGATGGAAGATTTTTATTTTATTAGGCCGCATAACGACCATGGGTCCATTGACCTTTCATACCATTATGATGATAAGAATTACCTTCACATTTTGAAGGATTATTTAGAGAATCCATAATGTTCTTCCTTACCACAATGATGACTATTTTAATTATGTCCCTCAACACCCTTATTCATACATTTAATCACTTGTCTTCTTTTAGACTTATTATTCACTGCTACCACATTCATATGATAGAATGGAGCAATTGGGCGGATCTCAAACTTACCATGTACTGCTACCACATTCGCTTCAGGGAATGGAGCAAATACAATGGGACAAATTTCATGACTTTTCATCAAAGTCTTAGTCATCATTATATCATCACTATGATGCATTGAGACTCAAACTCAATATTTTATCCATATAAGGCGTGTTAGGCCATAATTCTATGGGACTTGAACCCAATCCTTATCATCATGGTGCATCAAAACTCAAATTGATGTCTTACCCTATTGGTGCGATAAAACATGAATCTATCGTGTTACCCTCAAACATTTTTCATTATGGTGCATCCAGACTTTAACCTGATGTCATATCATTTTGGTGTGATGGAACTTGAATCCGCCGTCTTATCCTCAGTCAATGACATAATAAGTCAAATGCAATAAAACTCACCTTTGCCCTTTTTAAAAAAAAATATTACCATTTTGTGATTAATATTGAACAAAAGAAACAATAAAAATATTACCCACTAAGTATGTACTAATATCTTAAATTTTTCAAAATAGAGGAGTTACATATGCAATTAAATGCATGTCATTTCCAATGTTACTGCTGGAATTACAATACGCATAAAAATTTAAACCTTTTGTTTGTGGAATACAAATTACTATATGTGCTATCTGATTATATTAGATAACACACAATATAAAAGTGAGTGAAAGAAAATCATTAACCTTATTTTGTAGTGCATATTGATTGTTATGATCATTAAACGCATAATAGTAAAACATTTGCGTCAAAGTACAAAGTGACAGACAACTCTAAACTTTTTGTTTAGAGTATATGTATATCTGATATTAGAGAGATGATCCTAATAAAGCTATGAATACATACCGGATTAAGGAGTGATGCTCAACTTGAAAAAATCAAACTGATATTAGAGTCTCGTGTTTTCTTCTTGATTCTCATAACGAGATCAACTAAAACATGAGCTAAAGGAAAACTAAAACTCAATCTCAATTAGATAGAGCCTCGTGCTGATAACATGTTGTAAAATATAAGTAATATACTACAAATAATAAAAACAAAGATATATGAGGAGTAGAATGTAGAGATCATCTTATTCAAATGTCTTCAACTCTCATGTGTGTGTCTTACAATGGTGAATGAACAATCCTATTTATAGGTTGAGAAGTCACTCCAAAAGTCACCATATTAAGTATCATAATAAATAGATGCATTCTTATCCAAAAAGGTTCATAGAACCTAGGGAATACATATAACTGATAAGTATAAGTTTATGGATAAACTCAATAGACAATCCACTTAGTTCAGTGGGTTTATAACATTTGTTTTTGCTAAAAATTGATCAAAAATCTTAACTCTCTAAGATTAGCATTTTTCAATTTTCAAAAAATTAAAAACATGCTATACATTTATTTATTTACTTATCCCAAAATTAAAAATCCACAATCAAGTCCAAAATTTTTGAGTTAAATTCAATATCCTATTTATAATTTGAATATTAAAAAAATGAATTTGCCCAATCATTCATTTATTTTGTTGGTATCATAGAAAAAAACAAACTACATGAAAAAAAGCGTTCATAAGCCACATGACTTAGGTTTAATAAAAGAAGAAGCTCTATTTCTTTAAATGTATTACTCCAAAATATTAAAGCCTTTTCATGATTGTGATTTTTAGTTGCTAAAAAATCGACAATCTAGTTTATATCTCGTCATATATATATTCGTCACTACTACAACAAATATGATATATAACTAAGAAATTATTAGCTATGACATCAAATTCGTCACTAATTGTTCGATTTTAGTGTCAAATTTTACTTTTCGTACATAAATATATGAGACACATACTTTTAGTAACGAAATATAAAATCCTTAGCAAAGTTTTGTTCAATAAAGTTTCCCACAAAAAAATTAATTAGCGCCAATTTTTAAGTAGTGTTAGTCACGAATTTAAAGTTATCAGTGACACATTATGTAACATCTCGCTATTTGAAAGAACTAGGAAGAATTAAAAATTGGAAATAGTCATTTTAGGAAAGAATGGAAAATCTGGAAATTTGGTTAAGTTATGTTAAGTATGGTTTTTGGTCAACTTCAAATAACCATAACTCCTAGATCAGGATCAGTTAGGTGTACTTCCAGATACCGTGGGAAATATCGTTGAATTATCTTTCCAACACCACCGAGTTTGCTCGATTCCAAGTTCATATGAGGGAGATATGTCTATTTGAAGTTGGGTTGTCTAGATAAGGAAAGTCAAAACAGGATTTTAGAAAGGGTATTTTGGTCTTTTCCATACCCAATTGATTTAATTCATTTTTGGTAATTACTTAGGGCTCTAAACAGAATTAGATCAGTTTACGCTTTCACAAAAGATTTAGGGTTTTGAGAGAAGAGAAAGGAAGAGGAGAAAAGAGGAGAAGAAGCAAGGATTCATTGAGAATTGCTTGTGGATTTCGCCAAAGGTTAATCCCTACAAGGTATGTGAGACTTTCTTACCATTGGGTTCGTTCACCCACGTGCCTAACATGTTTAGTTCAACGAAATTTGTTCTAAAAAGGTTGAAAGTTTGATGTTCTTGATATGTATTCTTGAATTTGCTTTCGTTCTAGAATAGGGCTGAGACTGGGGAGTTTTAGAGATTCATACGTTGGTTTTAAGAGTTGTTTCGAGTTAGATTCTTGTGTACATATGTTAGGTATCTGAATCTAAAAAGAATTTGAGAAAAATAGTCGAGTTTAGGCGAATTGGGGCTGGAAAACGAAGAAGGAAAAAGGTCAGGCGAATAGGGGCACTTCTCTTCAAATTTGGGAAAAGTTATTCGCGTCGCAGAGCGGTCACGGACCATTCTACCTCAAAAGTTATTTTCGCGACCAAATAATTAAATAGATCTCCGCAATTGCGGACCTACTTTCAAACAATGATTTCTTGATCTTTTCTCATTTTTAACTATCTAAAAATACTCTTAAACATCATGAGATCCTTCCTATCACAAATCACAATCGTTGAATCCATAAATTCAAATTCAAGGAAAGCTAAGAGTCAAGTGTAGAAGTTAAGAATCAAGTCAAGATAAGTTCATAAACTATTTCAAAAGTCTTTCACAACGTTTTAACTTTGTTTTAAGAATTAAACTTTGAGTTGAGAAAGTGTAAGAGTAAAGTTCATTTCTTCAAAGATTATACGGGAACTAAGTATTCCCAAGAGTTAAAAATGTTTTCACATTTGAGCAAGAAGGGAAACACCGATTTCCAAGAGATATTTTAACCTAAGTTTTGAGTAATTATCTCAAACCAAAGAAAGAAGTTTTGTTTTAAAAACATATGAGCAAAGTACCTTTTGGGAGTAGTATTGAGCACCGATATGGGGATGCGAGTTCATAATAACTCAAGTCTCCATAAACCATGTAGTCATCATGGGTAGTAAAGGATCATGCTTTTTAGATGATTCATTAAGTGCTTTTTAGCATAGACTAGTGGATCCACTTAGTTAAGGCGTTCTATATGATGGCAAAGTATAGGACAGTTCTGGCAGCGTGGGCAAGACGCTGTATCACCACTTAGGCTCATAGTGGTGGTTGTCGGTTAGAGAATCTCCCACAGTATTATATTACTTTAATGTAATAGAATTGTTATTGTATTTCTTTAAATACATTGAGTTGTCATTTACTGTTTTAAATGCTTTGTATAAACTGCACATTTATTGTTGTTTATACTTTGCATTGAGTTGAGTAAGGCCAAGGTAAGTATTCCTTTCAAATTCTTTTCAAGCTTACGTTATGTTTTAGAATTCCCCTCGCATACTCGTACATTTAATGTACTGATGCCATTTGGCCTGCATCATCTTATGATGCAGACACAGGTAACCAGGATCAACATCCAGCACCTCGTTGATCCAGTTGAGCACTCAGAGTCAGTTGGTGAGCCTTCTAGCTTTCCAGAGGATCCTTTTTATTGCTTTCAGTATTTTAGTTCATTAGGATGTCGTGGGTCTTGTCCCGACGTCCATCACAGTAGTTTAGAGGCTTCATAGACAGAGTTAGTTGATGTTAGTTCATGAGTCTTTACTTTCCCTTTCAGTTAAGTTGAGACTTGAGTTGCCACTTTAGTAGTAAATATTATTTATTACATTCTAAGTTATTTATTGAGCATTCCAGTTTATTCTTTTAAAGTATATTTATCTTGAGTAAAGTCTTCTGCTGAGTAAGTAAGCCAGGCCAAGGGTTTGCTTGTGGCCAGCAATGGTTCTCGAGTGCTGGCCACGCCCAGGTGTAGGCTCGGGGCCTGACAAACTTGGTATCAGAGCACAGAGTTCAAGAGTCCTAGGGAGTCTATGAAGTCGTGTCTGTAGATTCCTAGTTATCGGTGTGAAGCGCGCCATCTATAATTAGGAGGTTGCAACACTTAGGAAATTACCTCACTTCTTTCACACTCATTTCGTGTGTTAGAGTTTGATCTCTAAAAAGTTTCTTCTAATTCGTGCTTGTGCGTGTGTTTCAGTTAATCGTGCCTCCACGAAGAGCTGTCAGAGGTCGTCCTACTGGGCGTAATGTTGAGGAGCAAGGGGTACCCAATGCACCTGAAGTGCAACCCTAAGGAGAAGTTACCAATGTCGAGTTCAGGGAAGCGAGAAGAATGTTTAGTCAAGTTGTGACCAACCAAGCTGGGCAAAGAGAGAACCGACAGGAAGGGAATGATACTTCAAGGATTCGTGAGTTCTTGAGGATGAATCCTCCAAGTTTCACTGGTTCGAGCACTACTGAAGATCTAGAGAACTTTATTGAGGAGCTACAAAAGGTGTTTGAGATCATGCATGTTGCTGATGCTGAGCGAGTTGAACTAGCTGCATATTAACTAAAGAATGTTGCTAGGACTTGGTTTGACTAGTGGAAGAAGGGTAGAGCTGAGGGAGCACCACCTATGAGTTGGGCTTGTTTTGAGGAGGCCTTCTTGGGGGGTTTGTTTCCCCGAGAACTGAAAGAGGCTAAGGTATGAGAGTTCCTCACACTTAAGTAGGATTATTTAAGCGTTCATGAGTATGGGTTGAAGTTCATCCAACTATCATGTTATGCTCCGGAGATGGTTGCGGACATGAGGAGTAGAATGAGTTTGTTTGTTGTTAGGTTGTCTCGTCTATCGAGTAAGGAAGGTAAGGCTGAAATGCTAATAGGTGACATAGATATAGCAAGGTTGATGGTCTATGTGCAGCAGGTTGAGGAAGAGAAGCTGAGGGATAGGGAGGAATTCATAAATAAGAAAGCGAAGACAGGGAATGAGTCCGGGCAGTAAAGAAGTAATGTGAACCAATCATCCTTTTAGCAAAAGCAAAAGGGACCACACCCATCATCTGCTAGTGCACCTGCACCCAGAAACAAAGGTGAGTATAATGGTCAGAATTCGCAGAACTTCAGAGCTAGACCTGCACAGTCTCAGGGTAGGGTGGCACAAGGAGGTAACTGGGCTCATGTATATGGTAAGTGTGGTAGAACCCACCCAGGTAAGTGTCGCGATGGCTCCACAAGTTGTTTCAAGTGTGGACAAGAGGGTCACTTCATGAAATAGTGCCCTAAGAACCGGCAAGGTAATGGAAATCAGGGCAATACAGCCCAATCTTCATAAGTTGCTCCACCAAACTGGGCTGCACCTAGAAGAGCTACTTCTGGTACTGGCGGAGGGGCGAATCACCTATATGCTATCACCAGTCGCCAAGAGCAAGAGAATTCTCTAGATGTTGTCACTGGTATGATCAAAGTCATTTCCCTTGATGTTTATGCTTTGTTAGACCCAGGAGCAAGTTTATCTTTTGTAACTCCTTATGTTGCAAATAATTTTGATGTTCTTGCTCAGAAACTTTGTGAACCATTCTATGTTTCTACACCTGTTGGGGAGTCTATTCTAGTTGAGCGAGTATATCGTGATTGTGTCATTTCCATCAATCACAAGAACACCATGGATGATTTGGTTGAGTTAGACATGGTAAATTTTGATGTCATTCTAGGTATGGACTGGCTCAATTCCTGTTATGCATCAATAGATTGTAGAACTCGAGTTGTCAAGTTCCAGATTCCTACTAAGTCAGTTATAGAGTGGAGTAGCAGTTCAGCAGTGCCTAAGGGTCGTTTTATTTCGTACCTTAAGGCTAGAAAGTTAGTTTCCAAGGGTTTTTTCTATCACTTAGTCTGAGTTAATGACTCTAGTGTTGAGATACCTCTTATTCAGTCAGTTGCAGTAGTAAAAGAGTTTCCAGAAGTCTTTCCTGATGATCTTCCCGGAGTCTCTCTTGAGAGAGAAATAGACTTCGGTATAGACATTCTTCCAGATACTCGTCCTATATCTATTTTGCCATATAGAATGGCTCCAAAAGAGTTGAAAGAGCTTAAAGAACAGTTGAAAGATCTCCTTGATAAGGGTTTTATTCGACCAAGTGTCTCACCTTGGGGAGCTCCGGTCTTATTTGTGAGAAAGAAAGATGGTTCCCTTAGGATGTGTATAGATTATCGTCAGTTGAATAAGATTACCATTAAGAATAAGTATCCTCTTCCGAGAATTGATGATCTTTTCGATCAGCTTCAGGGTGCTTCTTGTTTTTCGAAAATAGACCTCAGATCAGGTTACCATCAGTTGAAAGTAAAGGAATGTGATATTTCAAAGACACCATTCAGGACCCGTTATGGTCATTATGAGTTTTTGGTTATGTCATTTGGTTTAACTAATGCACCTGCAACGTTCATGGACCTTATGAATAAAGTATTCATGCCTTATTTAGATATGTTTGTTATCGTATTCATTGATGACATTCTAATCTATTCGATGAATAATGAAGATCATGCTACCCATCTCAAAATAGTTCTCCCGACTTTAAAAGATAATGAGTTATATGCTAAGTTCTCTAAATGTAAATTTTGGATTGAGTCTATGGCATTCTTGGGCCACATAGTTTTTGGTGATGGAATTAGAGTTAACACTCAGAAAATAGAGGCAGTGCAGAATTGGCCTAGACCCACATCTCCAACTGATATTAGGAGTTTCTTGAGGTTGGCTGATATTATAGAAGGTTCGTAGAGGGGTTCTCATCTATTTCATCCCCTTTGATGAAATTGACTCAGAAAATAGTCAAGTTTCAATGGTCTGAAGCTTGTGAGAAAAGCTTCCAAGAATTGCAAAAGAGGTTGACTACTGCCCCAGTATTGACCTTACCAGAAGGTACGCAAGACTTTGTTGTATATTGTTATGCGTCTAGAGTTGGGTTGGGTTGGGTTGTGTGTTAATGCAAAATGGCAAAGTTATAGCTTATGCCTCTAGACAGTTGAATGTTCATGAGAAGAATTACCAAACCCATGATTTAGAGTTGGCTACCGTAGTATTTGCTTTGAAGATATGGCGTCATTATTTGTATGGTTTTCATGTTGATGTATTCACCGATCACAAGAGTCTTCAATATGTGTTTAGTCAAAAAGAGTTTAACCTCAGACAAAGGAGGTGGTTAGAATTACTCAAGGATTATGACATGAGTATTCTTTATCACCCAGGTAAGGCTAATGTTGTTGTTGATGCCTTGAGCAGGTTGTCTATAGGTAGTACCACCCATTTTGAGGAAGATAAGAGAGAGCTAGCAAGAGATGTGCATAGACTTGCACGATTGGGAGTTCGACTAATGGATTCCATAGAAGGAAAAATAGTGGTGATGAATGGGGTTGAATCATCATTAGTGTTAGAAGTAAAAGAGAAGCAAGACCAAGATCTTATTTTGCTTGAATTAAAGGCAAATGTTCATAAGCAAAAAGTATTGGCTTTTGAACAAGGGGGAGATGGTGTTTTGAGGTATCAAGGTAGATTGTGTGTACCAAGGGTGGATGAACTTCAGGAAAGGATTATGGAGGAAGCTCATAGCTCCAGATATTCTATGCATCCGGATTCCACAAAGATGTACCGTGACTTGAGAGAAGTGTATTAGTGGAATAGTATGAAGAAGGGCATTGCAGAATTCGTTGCTAAGTGCCCGAATTGCCAACAAGTTAAAGTAGAGCACCAAAGGCCCGGTGGTTTGGCTCAGAATATAGAACTTCCAGAATAGAAGTGGGAGATGATCAATATGGACTTCATCACAGGTTTACCAAGTTCTCGTAGGCAACATGATTCTATTTGGATGATTGTTCGTAGAATGACAAAATCAGCCCACTTTTTGCCGGTAAAGACTACTCATTCTGCAGAAGATTATGCTATGTTGTATATTCAAGAGGTAGTTAGACTCCATGGAGTGCCAGTTTCGATTATTTCAGATAGAGGTGCACAATTTACTGCACAGTTCTGGAAATCTTTTTAGAAAGGCTTGGGTTCAAAGGTGAACTTAAGTACGGTTTTTCATCCTCAGACAGATGGTCAAGCAGAATGCACTATTCAAAATTTAGAGGATATGTTGAGGGCCTGTGTGATTGACTTCAAGGGTAATTGGGATGATCACCTGCCTCTCATTCAGTTTGCTCACAACAATAGTTACCACTCTAGCATCCAAATGGCTCCTTATGAAGCTCTTTATAGGAGAAGATACAGATTTCCTATTGGATGGTTTGAAGTTGGTAAAGATGGGTTGATAGGACCAGACTTAGTGCATCAAGCTATGGAAAAGGTGAAAGTTATTCAAGAGAGGTTGAAAACAGCACAGAGTCATCAGAAATCCTACACTGATGGTAGGAGGAGGGAGTTAGAGTTTGAAATAGATGATTGGGTCTACCTGAAGGTTTCACCCATGAAGGGTGTTATGAGAATTGGTAAGAAGGGAAAGCTTAGTCCCCGGTATATTGGCCGATATCAAAAAGGGTTGGTAATGTAGCTTATGAGTTGGAGCTACCACAAGATCTAGTCACAGTTCATCCGGTATTTCACATCTCCATGTTGAAGAAGTGCATGGGCGATCCTTCATTGATTATACCAACTAAAGATATTGGGATCAAGGATAGCTTGTCTTATGAGGAGATTCCTGTTCAGATTCTAGATCGCCGAGTTCGCAAGTTGAGAACAAAAGAGGTAGCATCAATCAAAGTCCTTTGGAGGAACCAATTTGTTGAGGAAGCTACTTGGGAAGCTGAGGAAGATATGAAGAAGACATATCCACATCTCTTTGAATCCGGAGAAATTCCATACCAAGGTACTAATTCTCTTCTTAGTACTCTTTAATTGATAAACTTGATGTGTTAGATTTGATTGTTGGGTGTTTGAGCTAATTGTTAGATGTTACACCCTTAGTCTAGTAAGAGTAATCTCATTCGAGGACGAATGTTCCCAAAGGAGAGATATTGTAACATCTCGCTATTTGAAAAAACTAGAAAGAGTTAAAAATTGGAAATAGTCATTTTAGGAAAGAATGGAAAATCTGGAAATTTGGTTAAGTTATGTTAAGTATGGTTTTTGATCAACTTCAAACAACCATAACTCCTATATCGGGATGAGTTAGGTGTTCTTCCAGATATAGTAGGAAAGATCGTTGAATTATATTTCCAAAGCCGCCGAGTTGGCGCGATTCCGAGTTGGTATGAGGGAGATATACCTATTTGAAGTTGGGATGTCTAGATAAGGAAAGTCAAAACCGGATTTTAGAAGGGTATTTTGTTCTTTTTCATACCAAATTGATTTAATTCGTTTTTGGTAATTACTTAGGGGTCTAAACAGAATTAGATCAGTTTACGCTTTCACAAAAGAGTTAGGGTTTTGAGAGAAGAGAAAAGAAGAGGAGAAGAAGCAAGGATTCGTCGATTTCGTGGAGAATTGCTTGTGGATTTCGCCAAGGGTTAATCCCTACGAGGTATGTGAGACTTTCATAATGTTGGGTTCGTTCACCCACGCGCCAAACATGTTTAGTTCAGTGAATTCGTTCTAAAAAGGTTGAAAGTTTGATGTTCTTGATATGTATTCTTGAATTTGCTTTCGTTCTTGAATTGGGCGGAGACTGGGGAGTTTTAGAGATTCATACGTTGGTTTTAAGAGTTGTTTCGAGTTAGATTCTTGTGTACATATGTTGGGTATCTGAATCTAAAGAGAATTTGAGAAAAATAGTCTAGTTTAGGCTAATTGGGGCTGGAAAACAAAGAAAGAAAAAAGTCGGGTGAATCTGGGCATTGGGTCCACGTTGCAGACCTGCTCCTCAAATTTGGGAAAAGTTCTTCGCGGAGCAGAGTGGTCACAGACTGTTCTTCCACAAAAGTTGTTTTCACGACCAAATAATTAAATACATCTCCGCATCGCGGACCTGCTTTCAGACAGTGATTTCTCGATCTTTTCTCAAGTTTAACTATCTAAAAACACTCCTAAACATCATGAGATCCTTTCTATCACAAATCACAATCCTTGAATCCATAAATTCAAATTCAAGGAAAGTTAAGAGTCAGGTCTAGAAGCTAAGAATCAAGTCAAAGGAAGCCCATAAAGTATTTCAAAAGTCTTTCACAAACGTTTTAACTTTGTTTTAAGACTTAAGCTTTGAGTTGAGAAAGAGTAAGAGTAAAGTTCATTTCTTCAATGATTATACGTGAACTATGTATTCCCAAGAGTTAAAAATGTTTTCACATTTGAGCAAGAAAGGAAACACCGATTTCCAAGAGAGTTTTTAAGCTAAGTTTTGAGTAATTATCTCAAACCAAAGAAAGAAGTTTTGTTTTAAAAACATATGAGCTAAGTATATTTTGAGAGTAGTTTTGAGCACCGTTATGGTGATGCGAGTTCATAATAACTCAAGTCTCCATAAACCATGTAGCCATCATGGGTAGTAAAGGATCATACTTTTTAGATGACTCATTAAGTGCTTTTTAGCATAGACTAGTGGATCCACTTAGTTAAAGGGTTTTATATGACGACAAAGTATAAGACAGTTCTAGCAGTGTGGGCAAGACGATGTATCACCACTTAGGCTCATAGTGGTGGTTGTCGGCTAGAGAATATGTAACACCTCGAAAACCAAACCTAGAAAAAAAATCAGAAACTTACCTGAAGCAGTGAACCACGGCAGGGTTCACGGACCGTGATAGGGTCCACAGTCTGTTGACCTGCTAGTGGTAGGGAGTCGGACTCCACCAGGCCTAGACATCAAAACACGGGACCCTTCACAGGTCGTGGTCTTGACGACGGACAGTGGTGGCGTCCGTAGAATCGAGGCAATAGCCCCCCTAGCCAGTCCCTTAGACCCCCAAGCCCAAGTGAAGACCACGAGGACCTTCACGGTCCGTGGTCCACAACACGGTTCGTGGGAGGGTCCGTAGAAGCCTAGCCAGTGGACCCCTAATCATGAGCCACTATACCCCTAATTATATCCAGGGGCTACTCTTTCCTTTGTAACTCCTTATATAGCAGTTAAGTTTGATGTTAGTTCGAAAATTCTCTCAAAACCCTTCTCATTCTCTACTCCAGTCGGTGACCCAGTTATAGTTAGATGGGTATAAATAATAATCATGTTTATGCATGGAGTGTGTGTGTATAATTGTCCTTGCAATGACACAACAACAACATTATCATCATAGACACTTCCCTCTCAATGTGTTCATAAGTATGTACATAATATCACAATCATGCATCATTCACATATATTGCATTCAAGGATCATAGTCCAGGTAAATGAACACATCTAACATTTATCATAATAGACATATATATAATCATAACTCAAATAGTTCATTCATTTGCATGTATAAGCTCATATACTCACATTGTAGTCATGTGGGTAAAGTCCTTCCACAATAGTACCATATACAATTCAACATGCACCATGGTTTCCTTCCTAAAGCCTCAATATTCATAATTCATTCCTTTTAGCCTTTACCTTTAAAGCCTTAGGAGTCATCTTCATATTATGAGCATTACTCTCAAGCAATACCTCACATGGTCATCATGTAAACCTAACTCTCAAGGTTGACTAAACACATGTCTCATTCTTACTCAATTATAGTCTTATAGCACCAAGTAAACTAAATCTCAATACTACTCAACCACGATTCATCATGTAAAGCCTAATCAAGTTCATTCATGTCTACAAGATTCACTCATAAGCAATTCATGTCTAGGTGATCTAATCTAAGGCAATTCATCAAGAAGTTCATCAATTTTAGAAGGTCACATCTAAACCCTCAATTTGCCTCTTTCATGACATAACCCTAGGCTACATCAATTTCACCCTAGAATCTTAGGTTAATCAAGAATACATGTAGATTTACACTAATATCAAGTAATTACATCATAATCAACCCACATTCAATCAATTGAATCAACTTCTAACAACATTCATAATGTAGAGAAGAGCCATAGCTAGGGTTGGGGAAAACTCATAGATTCTTTGGAATTCAAGTTTAAACTTTCTAAAATCAGTAGTATCATCAATAACAACATAATTCAACCTTTAAGGACAACTTTGAAAGGAATCCATGATGTTGAGTTGAAACCCTAGCTTTATTGGAGATTCTAGAATTGATTTAAAAGCTTTTGAAAGGGCTTCTTGGGTGATAGTTTCCCAAGGATGAACTCCCATACCTTAGGTTTAGAATCCCATGAAAATTCCTTGAAAATCTTGAAGTCTTGACCTTGAGATCTTGGAGTCTTCACCTCCAATGGAGGTTTCTAGAGAGAGAAATATTGAGAGGGGATGGGTCTTCTTTTAATTCTTTTAAAAGTAACTAAATTCTAAGGTTTTCAAGTCAAAAAAGGTTATATAGTCACTAGGAAAGGAATAAAATAATGAGGACTCAACTTTGGAAAAGAACTAAGGACCCTTAAAATTTGAACTTAAACTTTTCCCCCTTTCACGATTTTTCTCGCCCAATGGACCCTCTTGGCTTGCTAAGGGCACTAGACGACTCGCCAAGTGAACCCTTGGCTTGCCCAAATTTCCAGTAAGCTCCAAAAATGGGCATCTCACTAGGTGATCTAGAGGGGCCAATGGGCGACTCGCCAAGCTGGTTGGCAAGCTAAGGCTTAGTTCGCCCTTTGTTCCAGAACCTTGGCCAAAGGGACAACCCACAAGGCGACCCCAAGTGCACTTTGGCGCATCGCCAAGTCACTTGGGCTATCAAGTAGTCTCATCGCCAAATGGTCCATCTAAGAACAAGGTTACTTTCACCCTATCTTGCTAGCTTAGGCCCTTGCTTAAACCCTAGGCTTCATCCTTACTCATTTAAGTTCTAAAAATAGCCTAGACATTGAATTAAAGTTACTCTAACTCACACAATGAGGCTCTAGTTTAACCTACCAATTTTTGGGTCGTTATAGTTGCCTATAGTACTTCATGGGAAGAATATATGGACATGTTTTAGTTAGGAGTTGAGGAATTCCTCATTGAATGAAATGCTTTTTTTTAAGTAAAATGCATATGAACTCCATGAGAATATGTTGAGCATATTATGACTAGGAGATGGTAGTTCCTCCTTGAACATGATAAGTTATGAGAATCTTTTGCATAAATGGGTTGTTAGATATAGTTCATACTTCCTTGTATTGCATTGATCATGTTGAATTAGAGTTGATGTTCCCTCCTTTGAATAAGTGCACATTGTGATTGGTGTATCTTGAGTTGTACATTTTTTATGTTTCATGCATGATGGGCTCCTAGTCTTGAGTCTTTAATTCCATAAAGTGTTTCAAGTATCATTCGAGGATGAATGTTCCTAAAGGGGAGATAATGTAACAACCCTGAAAACTAGTAAGACCAAGCTAGAGCCTAATGGAAACTAGTAGGTGAGACTAGAGCCTTACGTGTGAGCTTTTGAGTTTGATGTTTGGTTTTAGGTTGTATATTTACTTCCCGAGCTTAGGTTAAGGATTCCAAGGGTTAAACGTCAAGATACGACCTCCCAAAGACCAACCAAGGGTCCTTGGGGAGGACCCAAAAGTCTAACCCCCAAAGCTGCCTAAGTTCACATAAGCTGTCAAAACCTTGTGACCTACGGATGGCCATCCACGGCCAATGGACTGATCCACTCCCTGTGGTCTTGCTCCGTAGGTCAGGGCCCCCAAGTCCAAGTTTCAGACTCAAACCACGACCAAACGGGATGGGGCGTGACCCCATCCACGGACCGTGGTTGGGGGTTTCGTGGTTTGCACCTGTAGACTGCCTAGACTCGGCCTTAGGTGGGTTAGTTTAGGTAATTATTTTTTTTATTTTTTTGAGTAGAGGTTGTTTAATATAGTAATTATACATATATATAAACTATTTTATGTCATTAAACACCTCATTAATTCATTATAACCCAAGACCCCAAACCAAAACCCAACTTCCCTTCCCTCCAAGAATCTTCTCTCTAGAACCTCCATTGAAGACCAAGAAAGAGATCAACTAGGGCTTGAAGATTGGAGCTTTTCAATACGAATTTGGTGGGATTCTACACCTAAGGTATGGGAGTTCTTCATCCTTGGGAAGCTATCACCCAAGGAGCCCTTTCAAAAGCTTTTAACTCAATTCTAGAAAACTCAATTAGCTAGGGTTTCAACTCAACCCCATGGATTCCTTTCAAAGTTGTTCTTAAAGATTGAATCATGTTTGTTATTGATGATACTACTGATTTTAGATGAGTTTAACTTGAATTCCTAAAGAATCCATGAGTTTTCCCCAATCCTAGTTATGGCTCTTCTCTACATTATGAATATTGTTAGAAGTTGATTCAATTGATTGAATGTGGGTTGATTATGATGAAATTACTTGATATTAGTGTAAATCTACATGTATTCTTGATTGACCTAAGATTCTAGAGTGAAATTGATATAGCCTAGGGTTATGTCATGAAAGAGGCAAATTGAGGGCTTACATGTGACCTTCTAAAATTGATGAATTGTCTTAGATTAGATCACCTAAACATGAATTTCTTATGAGTGAATCTTGTAGACATGAATGAACTTGACTAGGTCTTACATGATGAATCATGGTTGAGTAGTATTGAGATTTAGTTTACTTGATGCTATATGACTATAATTGAGTAAGAATGAAGCATGTGGTTAGTCTACCTTGAGAATTAGGTTTACATGATGACCATGTGAGGTGTTACTTGAGAGTAATGCTCATAATATGAAGATGACTCCTAAGGCTTTAAAGGTAAAAGCTAAAGGGAATGAACTATGAATATTGAGGCTTTAAAGAAAAAAGCTATTATGCATGTTGAATTGTATAAGGTACTATTGTGGAAGGACTTTACCCACATGACCTATAATGTGAGTATATGAGCTTATACATGCAAATGAATGAACTATTTGAGTTATGATTATATACATGTCTATTATGATAAATGTTAGATGTGTTGATTTACATGGTCTATGATCCTTGAATGCAATATATGTAAATGATGCATGATTGTGATATTATGTACATACTTATGAACACTTTGAGAGGGAAGTGTCTATGATGATAATGTTGTTGTTGTGTCATTGCAAGGATAATTATACACACACACTCCATGCATAAACATGATTATGATGTATCAATGGTGTTAATTGAAAGTATAGTTCTCATATGCACTTTTACACATTATTATGCATGAAATGTACATAACCATGTTTATCCTATTGTGTTGATTGAAAGTCCATTCTCATGAGAACACATGATCTTGGTGTGAAAGTTAGTCTCACATACTAATGATGATTCTAAGGTTGAAAGTCCAATTATCACCTAATTGAATCTATGAGCTATTTTATGAGTTGGGTTGAACGAAGGGTAAAGTACCCCATCAAACATGTAAATCCAATTCAAGACTAATTATGTATAAATTGGAAAATAATGATTAGCACCGAGTGGATATGGAAAATGAGGTAAAGGCCCTTTCATCAATGCAATAGGTCGGGTCATCTAAATTAAACTCATGAGATGGAAGCTCATCCGCCAATGCAATAGGTCTGGTTTCTAAAAGCAATCTCCTTATCCCTTAACTATGTGCCCACATAGGTCTTTAGCTAGTGTATCCACCTTATAGCTATACATTTATTTCTACCTTAGGCAAGTAGGACACCTTCTTTCGGTGTGGGGTTACACGACACCGGATTCCATGTAGCTCACATGGTCTATGTCGGTTATGGCTACTTTTCCCTATATAATAAAGATAATGAATGAGGCATCAACTATACTATGACTTCTTGGTGAGTTTTACTTAGTAGGAGTGGGGGTATGGGATTCACTTCCACATTGCACAAGTAGACTTAGTAGAATGTCATGGGAGGGTTCTTTTATATTATGATGAGATTTGAATGTATGCATGTATGTTGAATAGATAGTTGTTATGAATGACTTTCCTTATAATTTAAGTAATGTATATGACTATTTCCTTATTTATGGTTATTTCTTATGATGAGGTCCAAGGATGAAATGCATGACTAAAGTGGCTTCAAAGGAGTACTTAGTAGGGTTGGTATTATGGGATGCCAACCATACATTGCACAAGTGTTTCTTAGGGGTTGCTTATGTGATGATCAATTTATGATGAGATGATCTTGGTATTTGACTTTGTATTATGTTACGATTGGAGGCTATGTATTGTGAAGATTGGGATATGTATTATGTTGATGTTGGAGACTATGCTTGTTATTATAATGATATCTCTCATGTTATGATGAAATGTATGTGAGTTGCCTTATGGGTTGCATTCTCCAACTATTCCAAAGATGATGTTCAAAAATGGCATATAGCATGGTTTCAAATGAAATGTCCCTTTTTATGCATGTTTTAAAGGTTTTTGTGCATGGCTTCCATACTTAGTACTTTTTGTGCTAACACTATCTTTCTACATTTTCTATAAGTGTAGGCTTTGGAGATATTGGATTCCATCCTCATGGCTAGGACTCTAGTAGATCAAGAAGAAGAAGATTGGTGAGTCCTCATTGTATTCGAGGGCTCAACCATATGTCCCTTATGTCTTTACTTTCATGTTTTAGACTTATGTAAGGGCTATGTCCCTAAGATTGTATTTCAAGAGTTTTATTCCAAGTATAATAGATGGTTTGAGACATAGTGTTATAGAGTCTCATTCATTTTATAAGAGGCTTCGATTGTAAAGAAAAGTTTTAAATTCCGTACTATTTTCCTATGCTCTTATGTTCAAGTTATGCTATAAGGCTTGTATGCGACCCCTTCGGGGTCAAGTACACCGTGTTACATCTAGGGGGTACCCCTAGGTCGTGACAGTTTGTGGAAGGATTCTCATCCATAGCCTCTCCATTGACTAAGTTGACTCAGAAAAAGGTTAAGTTTCAGTGGTCAGATGATTGTGAGAAAAGCTTCGCAGAACTGAAAACTAGGTTGACTACAACTCCTGTCTTTACTCTACCAATCAAACTGTTATGTGATCTATTGTGATGCATCCAGAGTCGGCCTAGGTTGTGTGTTGATGCAATGAGATAAGGTTATAGCTTATGCTTCCAGACAGCTTAAGGTGCATGAGAAGAACTATCCAACTCATGACCTCGAGCTTGCAGCAGTGGTGTTTGCACTTAAGATTTGGAGACACTACTTGTATGGTGTTGACGTAGATGTGTTCACTGACCATAAGAGCCTTCAATATGTGTTCACCCAGAAAGAGTTGAATCTTCACCAGAGGAGATGGCTTCAGTTCCTTAAGGATTATGACATGAGTCTGCATTACCATCCTGGTAAGGCCAATGTAGTAGCACATGCCCTTAGCAGACTGTCTATGGGTAGTGTAGCACATGTTGAGGAAGAAAGAAAGAAATTAGTTATGTCCATAGGCTTGCTCGCTTGGGAGTTCACCTTATGAGCATATCAGATGGTAGTGTAACGGTTCAGAATAAGTCAGAATCTTCATTGGTAGCGGAGGTTAAGGAAAAGCAAGACAGTGATCTGATATTGCTTGAACTAAAGGGTGCAGTCCATCAGCAGAGAGTTGAGGTTTTCTCCCAAGGGAGAGATGGTGTGCTTCGCTACCAGGGTCGATTATGTGTTCCTAATGTGGGTGAGTTGAGACAGCAGATTCTTGCAGAAGCCCATAATTCCAGGTATTCTATTCATCTAGGTGCCACTAAGATGTACCATGATTTGTGGGAAGTCTTTTGATGGAATGGTATGAAGAGGGATATAGTAGATTTTGTGGCTAAGTGCCCCAATTGTCAGCAAGTGAAGGTAGAACATCAGAAACCAAGGGGTATGACTCAAGAGATCGACATTCCTACTTGGAAGTGAGAAGTGATCAACATGGATTTCACTACAGGATTACCTCATACTCGCAGACAGCATGACTCCATTTGGGTGATAGTAGACAGAGTCACTAAGTCTTCTCACTTTTTGGCGGTCAAGACTACAGATTCGGCGGAGGACTATGCCAAGCTTTACATTAATGAGATAGTCAGGTTGCATGGGGTTCCTTTGTCTATCATCTCAGATAGAGGTCCTTAGTTTACCTCTCATTTCTCGAAGTCATTTCAGAAAGGTCTTGGTACTCAGGTTAACCTTAGCACAACATTTCATCCACAGATGAATGGTCAGGCAGAGCGTACCATTCAGACATTAAAGGACATGTTGAGAGCTTGTGTGATCAACTTCAAGGGTAGTTGGGATGATCACCTTCCTCTTATAGAGTTCGCCTATAATAATATCTACTATTCCAGCATTCAGATGGCCCCTTATGAGGCATTGTATGGGCGTAGATGCAAATCTCCTGCTGGTTGGTTTGAAGTAGGTGAAGCAGCCTTGATAGGACCAGATTCAGTCCATTATGCTATGGAGAAAGTGCAACTCATTAAAGATAGACTTAAGACTGCCCAAAGTCGCAAGAAGTGTTATGCAGATGTAAGGAGAAGGGAACTAAAGTTCCAAGTTGATGAGTGGATTTTCCTAAAAGTGTGACTTATGAAAGGGGTGATGAGATTTGGCAAGAAAGGGAAGTTCAGTCCTCGATATGTAGGCCCTTACAAGATTCTGAAAAGGATTGGTAAAGTGGCTTATGAGTTAAAGTTGCCAGTAGAACTAGCAGCAGTGCATCTGGTTTTCCACATTTCACTTTTGAAGAAGTGTGTGGGTGATCCAGCATCCGTAGTACCATTAGAGAGTGTGGTTGTGAAGGATAGTCTCACTTATGAGGATGTACCAATTGAGATTCTCAATCATTAGGTTAGAAGATTGAGAAACAAAGAAATCGCTTCAGTCAAGGTTTTGTGGAGGAGTCAATCCATAGAGGGAGCTACTTGGGAAGCAGAAGCAGCCATACAGTCCAAGTATCCTCACCTCTTTCCTTATGATTCCACTCCAGCTTGAGATAATAGTTCCTCTTCAGTTTTTCAGTCATTCATGCGCAAATTCAGTCTTAGTATCATGTTCCTTCAGTTTGTACTTGCATTTTAAGCGTATTTGCATGTTCTTGGAACTCAGTTCAGTCAGAAATCGGTCTTCAGTGTTTAGTGGTAGGGTTGTAGCTCTTTCCCTCTATTTCAGCTAGTTTAGTCTTCATTCGAGGACGAATGATCCCAATGGGGAGATAATGTAACACCTCAAAAACCAGACCTAGAAAAAAAAATTCAAAAACTTACCTGAAGCAGTGAACCACGGCAGGGTTCACGGACCATGATAGGGTCCACGGTCTGTTGACTTGCCCGTGGTGGGGAGTTGGACTCCACCAGGCCCAGACATCATACCACGGGACCCTTCACGGGCCGTGGTCTTGACGACGGACCGCGGTGGCGTCCGTAAAGTTAAGGCAGTGGACCCCTAATCCTGAGCCACCAGACCTCAGCCCAAGTGAGAACCACGAGGACCTTCACGGTCTGTGGTCCCTCACACGAGCCGTGGTAAGGCTCGTGAGACAAACCCCCAAAGTAGTAGCCACTAGCTAAGGACCACAACCAGTCCCACTGTTCGTGGTCCCTTTCACGAGCCGTGAAAGTGGTCGTGGTCAGCCCCGCCTGCAGTTTAAGTCATAGGTCTTTTGGTCTTTACCTATTTCGTTGGACCCCTAAACTACGTCGTTTTAACCCTAAACTACGTGATTTTGGTTAGTTTTAGCCTAGAAACATAACTAGAACTTACCTAAGTCAGATCTTTCATTAAAACTTAGAAAAATTAGAACGTAAGAGGAGAAAGAAGTCAAGAACCCTAGTTCAAGAACGCAACAAGATTTCCATCAGTTCCAGCCCCGAAATCGAAAGATTTGTCCATGGAATTCATCACCATGTATGTGGGATTTCACTAGTGGGTTCCTTTCGCCTATTAGGTCCCTAGACTTCAATCAATTTCTTGATTCCCTATTATTTATTTGATCTAGGGTTTCTAGAACTTCAGCAGATTATCATGAATAAGTTAAATTAATGTTCCAAATCAGATTATCATGTGATTACTTGGTTTCTAGCATAAATTCCAGAACCCTAGCTATGTAGTTCTTTAGTTCTTGAATTACACATGCTAGGTCAGATATTTCAGTATTTCAGATATACATTCCTCAATTTTGAATGTGTCATTATCAGTATATTAATATGCATTCTCAGTTTGCATGTCAGTTTTGAGCTATCTAGTATATTACAGTAATTCAGTCATAATATGTTAATCATTTAATCTATTGGGAGTAGCATAATACCGAGTTGGATTAGGGTCAGTCACCCATATAGTCCCAAAACTACGAGCCACGTAGGTTGTAAGTCCCCTCTGTGGGCATCATTTAGTGATAACGTCAGTCATGCCTTCCTCTCGATGTGGCGTATACATCGGACTCCACATTTAGCTCATGTGATTTTATTATCGGTTATTAGTAGCTCCTACAGTTCAGTCAGACTCTATTGCATTGACCACATTTTCATTACAATCAGTATTCAGTCTTAGCATGTTATAAATTTGGTCATTGCATCCAGTTAGTTTAGTATTCAGTATACATATCATGTTCAGATTATATCCTTGCTTTATTGCTTGTTCAATTATATGTCATTATTCAGCTTTACTCTATCTTGCATGCTCAGTACCTTTCAAGTACTGACGCATACTCTGCGTTACATCTTCTTGTGATGTAGGTTCAGGTTCTCAACTTCCAGATCACGCTTAGATCAGTTTCCAATCTCCAATTCAATAGCATCAATGGTGAGTCCTTATTCTTCGAGGACAATAGTCATGTTATCTTTTAGTTTTCAGTCTTTTAGTTTCAGTATTGCTAGATTTAGCTGGGGGCATGTCCCAACACTTCTAGTCAGTTAAAGGCTATTTTCAGACACAATTAGATTTAGCTTAGTGTTTGAATTTGATATTTCTTTTGTATTAAACTCTCAGATTTGATATATTCAGTTTTAGTATATGGGTATTCCCCGTCATTTCAGATTTACTTCATGATTAGCTTCCGCATAAGTTATTATTATTCTTAGTATGCTCATGTCATGCTAGCAGGGTTAGCTTGGGGTCACTTGTGATCCTAGGTCCCATGTCCGCGTCCAGGGGGTAGCCTCGGAGAGTGACAGAATCTCCCACAGTATTATATTACTTTTATGTAATTGAGTTGTTATTGTATTTCTTTAAATACATTGAGTTGTCATTTATTGTTTTAAATGCTTTGTATAAACTGCACAATTATTGTTGTTTTTACTTTTCATTGAGTTGAGTTATTCATGAGTTGAGTAAAGCCAAGGTAAGTGTTCTTTTCAGATTCTTTTCAAGCTTACTTTATATTTTAGTATTCCCCTCGCATACTCATACATTCAATGTACTGATGTCATTTGGCCTGCATCGTCTTATGATGCAAACACAGGTAACCAGGATCAGCATCCAGCGCCTCGTTGATCCATTTGAGCACTCAAAGTCAGTTGGTGAGCCTCCTGACTTTCCGGAGGATCCTTTTTATTGCTTTCAGTATTTTAGTTCATTAGGATGTCGTGGGTCTTGTCCCGACGTCCATCTCAGTTGTTTAGAGGCTTCATAGATAGAGTTACTTGATGTTAGTTCATGAGTCTTTACTTTCCCTTTCAGTTAAGTTGAGACTTGAGTTGCCACTTTGGCAGTGAATGTTATTTATTACATTCTAAGTTATTTATTGAGCAGTTCAGTTTATTATTTTAAAGTATATTTATCTTGAGTAAAATCTTCCGCTGAGTAAGTAAGCCAAACCAAGGGTTCGCTTGGGGTCAGCAATGGTTCTCGAGTGCCTCCCACGCCCAGGGTGTAGGCTCGGGGCGTGACACATTATTTCACTAATAATGTATCTAATTCATGACAAATTATTTTTGTCTTAAAATTTATTTATTTTTGGACACAAAAAACTTTTATTTAAAAAAATTATGTTGTTACAATATCGACAAATTAGAGTTCGTAGTTAAATATAACAAGTTTTAGCTATAAAAAATTAGATTTAATTATGACATTTATTTTCGTCACTAGTAATATAAATAATTGGTGACAAAGATTTTATTGTCTCTAATCAATCTGTGATTTAGTGACAACAAAAAAATTGTCAAGAAATATGTAAGGTGTTAAATAGCGATGACTTAAAATTTGTAGTGAATAATTCAACTATTTGCTACGAAAAAAATTCATAGCTAAATACAATTTTTTGGCTACAATTGTTCATAATTACAAGTGACAACTTACAAAAAGAATAATACAAGTGCTTAATAAGAAATAGACAGAGTCCATTCGTTAATTGGCGAGGAAAAATATTAAAACCAACGAATTCGATCGATTTTGTAAAAATGAAAAAGTTCAATCATCATTTTTCTTAAATTATGCAATTATAAAATGCATCATTTGAAAAATACAATCCAAGTTATAAGTACTGAGAGTGGGGTACAGTTCAACCACTAGATCACTAATATTTGTTGGTTTAACACTTTTGTTTTTTATTTGATACACTTTCATCGATAAAGACGATAGAAAAAATAATTTCTCAAGTCTTGGTGCTAATTTTTGTGCGTGTCTATTGATTTGTGATTGGTAAACTGCATAGACTAAGTTGATCTATTTGCTTCTGTCTAAAAATATGTACCTATTTAATAGTGATTAAACATACGTACGTAGAGCAACTATACAGAAATAACATCGACTTACAAACTTAGACTTTGCAAAGGTGCGAAATATTTCATGAATTTCTATTAACTTTTTACATCAGTGTGAAAATTGAAATAAACTAAAAAATAAAAGCACAAATGAAAGAAATGAACCAACTAAGATTTCAAATATATTATGATGAATTACTATAGTTATGAGTATCGATGTCTTTTTCAAACCAATTGATTTACTGATCGAATTGAACCGATTATTCAATTTTTTTAATAAAATCGAAAGTTTAATTTTATATAAATTTATAATTGTACTGAATAATTTTTAAAATTTATAAAAATAAATAAATAAAATGACAGAATCGTACTAATATATTTAAAGATATTTTAAAAAATATGCAGTTTAATTAAAATATAATCTACATTTGAACGAATTGTGGGTGGTAAATTTCACACATTTGTGTATGTGTATAAATAATCATATAATATATTATTTCTAGAGAAGTTAAATTTGAAAGAAGTGAATGAAGTTAAAAATAAAATAAAAATGAGAGACAAGAGAGAGTTGATCGGATGGTTAAGCACTCCTCACTTCCAACCTTAAAGGTTGTGAGTTTGAGTCCCCAAGAAAGCATAATGTGGGAGCTGCTGGGAGGGGTTAAAAAAATTGAGATGGGAGATAATAGAAAATTAACCTTTTTATAATAATAAATTTGCCTCTAATTAATATATTTAAGAACAAAATATTTTTTTGTATATAAAATATGGTCATTAGTGACAAAATTAGATTTTGTTCAACTACGAAATAGTACATATAACTTTAGAGACAATTGATGTTGTCACTGATTGAAGTAAAATAATTAGCAACGATATAATTTTGTCGGTAGTAATAACTTTTTTAGTGAAAAAGCATACTATTAACTACAAAAAAAAAAATACTTTTTACGATAAATAAATTTGTCACAAATGTTTAAGCATTTGGGGACGATTTTTCTTTTTTGTAGTTAATATAATACTTTTAGCGACAAAGCACTAAATCGTTTTTGTATACTTTTAGCGACACACATTTAGTGACGATTTATTTTTCGTCTCACAAGATTTTTAGTGATGAAATATGATTTATAAATGACAAAATTATTTGTCCCTGATAATCGAATTTTTTGTAGTGCACTTTGTTGGCATTGAACAAATCAACTCAAGTTTTTTTTATGGTATTCTTTAGTTTTGACACAATAAATAAACATTCCCTTTAACTTGGCCTCATCTGACATTTATACCCTTCAATTTTGGATGTGCATAAGCAGTCACTTAAATTTGTATAGAGTTGAGCAAGTAGATACACGTCTTACTTGATGTCCCACGTGACAATTCATGTCTTATGCGACATCCTACATGACGTTCTACGTGTATTATGCCCCATATGACACATATGTATACTTGTTCAACTTTATATAATTTAAATGTTTATTTGTGCACACCCAAAGTTGAAGGTGAGAGTGTACATGCCAAACCGCCAGGACAAACCAAAGAGAAAAAAATCTCAACTAATGGTTTGGTTTGATGTTGAAGAAAAATCGACCACTTTTTATTTTGATAATAGTAGAAAAAAGTCACACGGAGCCCAAATCAAAATGGCATATATATATATATATATATATATATATATATATATATATATA
>JAJOOR010004055.1:0-94857 GCA_036250505.1 Solanum acaule | reverse complement strand
ATCCTCCCAAGAAGGGAAGACAAGAACCTCCACCTGCAAAAAAAGGCAAGGGCAAGAGGCCTATTTATGACAAGGAGACTACTCCCCGAGGCCCCTATATTCCTTCATGGGCCCAGGGATTCTGCAGGGCAGTGCATGTCTTTTTGGCGGAATCATACTCAACAGAACTTGGTGAATTTGGCATTGCTGTCCCTCCTGAGGTGACCTCGGGCACTGATTCCCATGCTTAGGGTGAGGCATCGGAGACTGGTGCCCAGACAAACGGAGCGACTGTGTAGACAGGACCCCTTCTTTACCTCCTTCTCTGTCTTTCTTTAATTGTCATTTTGGATATTTTGTCATGTGCATATGAGGACAAATGCTTTTTATTTATGGTGGGGTGCGGCCCATCTTTTGTGTGCTACTTTTGTTATATATCTGGGTTGTTCTATTTTAAAAATTGTGTTTTATCTATTTTTATGGATGTTTGAGCTTATGGCTCCTTTTATTTTAAATTGCAAAATGATTTTGACCTTTTGACCTATTTGAAATTTTTTTGCCACCTCTCGTGTGTTGAATGTGGCTGTTCTTTTGCAAAATTTAAGTCTCGGTTCCGATCAATATCGATGGCTTGAATAGTGCTGCCAATCGAACGAACATGAATGTACGACTACGATGAGGCCAAATGAAGTTGCATAGACAATATGTGAACTCTGTGCATCTCGTTGTGATTAGCCATTTATCAAATCGATTCTCTTGTGATGACCGTTGCACACTAGCAAAAGTGTGGAGTCTTGTCAGACTTATGTGTCAATTCCTTGTGTGATAAGCTTACCTGGAACCATGCATGACAACACCTAGAATTTGCCCAGTTGGTCCGATTGACTAAGTAAGACTTTCTCTTGATATGATCTCAGGCAACTTCGAATAGTGTGAACCAATTTGACATATTCCTCTTTTGTGACCTACCTTGCGAGCGTGTGATTCTCTCTTGAACACCCTTTGAGCCTTACCCTTCTTTGGAAGAAACTTGATGAAAACTAGACCTTTCTTAATCCATTACCTATAATCCTCTTGAATTGTGGTAATTGAATAGCTAACTTAGGCCAAAAGCCTAAGTTGGGGGTATGGTGAAAAAGAAAAGGGAAAGTCAAGAAGTGCAAGGAAAGACTCCTTTAACCCATGGTGTTGAGAAAAATGGAACCCCTCCATATAAAAAAAAGAGAAGGAAAAAGAAAAAGAATGAAAAAGAAAGTTGTGGAATAACGTACAAAAGAATAGGGTTCCGAACAATCCATAGGAAGTGAATAATAGGATGACCTATGATGCACTAATGAAACTGATGAAGGAAAAAGAAAGGAAGTGTTGAGAGCACTATATTTCATGAGGATAAAAGTCACTGAGCCTAAATGATCATACCTTTACACTCAGCCCCGTTACAAGCCTTGTTAAGACCTTTGTGATCTTGAGAAAGTCGAAACAAATGTTGATTGGAAAATATGGGCAAACCTATGGGTGAAAGCATGGAATGTGTTCATCTTTATGAGTGTGAGTGTTGTATCTGATTCCTGAACTTTAAATTGATTTTACCTTTGCGTGTGAAAATGAAATCATCATTTGTGTGAGGGCATTCGAAGGCTTTTGTTGAGCTTGAACTTGCATTTGAAGCAAGTATTGCGAGCTTGAGAATCTTTGGTAATAGTGTGTCACAACTTGAATCTTTGAGTACACAATTGATCTTTGAGAAAGTAAATTGAGTCTTTTTGTGTGCATTCATGATTGAGTCTTGTGTAGCACTGTTTGAGACACCCTTTTTGAACGACTGAACTTGAGTTTGCTTGAGGACAAACAAAAGTTTAAGTTGGAGGTCTTGATGAGTCCACAAATTGGACTCATTTAGGGCTATATTTTAATAGAAATTGTGTCCTCAAATTCTTACTTTATCTCAATATCTGATAAAAACCCTTAGGTTTCAGGTATTTGAAGTTTGAAGGAAAACATGGACACTACGTCGCAAAAAGGAACCAAGAGGCTGAAAAGAACGAAGAAATGAAGGCCTGAGAATCGCCGAGTCCACTTGGCGAATCACAAAAGGGTCTTACTTCGCCTTTTGTTCCAGTGTGCTGACCTATGAAGGAAAGGATCAAGTTGGTGGAAAAAGGGAGCCGTCGGCGCATTGCCGAGCAGTTCCGCGAAGTAGTACCATGTCACCCAATGACCCAGAGCACGACGATGCTGAAGGCTGGTGCAAGATGACAATGAACTACACCAAAGGGCGAATCGCCGAGTTGATCGGCCATTCTGACTAATGACGCCGAATGATCCACTGCAACACAAATCTGTGAAAGCTATTAATACTAGTTAGAGTTGTAGTTTTAAAAGTCGAACAATTATTATAATTTTCATACAGAATAGTACTTCTTGATATTTTTGCTCTAAGTTTGAGAGGGTTTTGAAGACTTGAAGTTCCAAAGGGTTTCATCTTCAAGATTTGGATTTGGGTTTCTTGGATTCTTCAATTTTGGCCTGTATAAAGAATTAAGTCTTCATACCCATTTCAATGCAAGATCAATTTGGTATAAATTTCTATCTCTTATACATGTGTGGCTAAAAACCCCAATTCTTGGGGTGTGATTTAGCGAATATGGGTTAAGATAATTGTTGGGTCTTGCTTGCTGATAGTCTATTTGTAGTTTAAATGTGATTTCATTTAGTGGTTATGGATGAATTTAATGAATTTGTAGTTGCAAATAAAAGTTTATTTATGTGTTTTCGGCTTGCTCGAGAGAGAGGTCGTAAAACTAAGACCACTAGATTGATGGCCAGTGTGAGTGGGTCGACATGAGGTTCAGCTCGAGAGAGTGAACCCTTCTCCCATGTCCACACACTCAGCTCGAAAGAGTGAGTGGGTTAAGGCGTAGGCTGGTATTCATATGGTAAATGGGTGTCCGAGAGGAACGCATTTGAAACGGGGTAAGTTGCTCGACAGAGAGCTTATCCCCCTTAAAGTCTAGCCTAGTCACAATTATTCTATGAATCTTCTATCGAAAGCATGTACCCAATAATCTAGCTTAGCCCGTATTCCCGTCACATCCCAAGGATCCCCTCTCATTACTTAGAAACCCTTGTTTATTTTGCTATTTTTACTTACTAGTGACAAAAACCCCATTGTTAATTGACACTCTTGTGTCCTCCTTTTTAATTTACAATGTTTTTAATATTTAATGTCTTTACTATGACTAGTTAGAATTAAATTTTATTTTTCTATTAATTCTCAAAACCACTCTCTTGGGAACGATCCCAACCCTTGGTTGGGTTACTAAACTATTGTACGATCGTAGACAGTTGCATCGGAAGTTGTGTCTTTGTTACGCAAACATCAGACGTCGATAGTCAAATCAACGTCGGCACCCTTATTAATGGGTGCACTCTCAGAAATCTTTTCTAGGTCAGACTGGCTACCATTAACCGGGGCAGGTGCCTTGCTACTACAAGCACCGGCTAATACTGCATCTTGCCTCTGCTACGCAACTGCTTTTTCTTCCCTTGCTAGTCTCCGAGATACCTTGCGAGCTTTCTTGTGCTGCATTCTTTCCTCTTTGGATTGGTTAGGTGGCAGCTCCTAATTAGACCCTCGAGCTTTGTGTTTTCTCTTGCTGGATTTATGTTGTGGCACCTCACCCCAGAAATCATCTAGATCCTAAGTGGCCGATTGTGAATAACGTCTAAACTACACATCATCCGATACTAGGCGTATACGATTGTAATCTAGTATTAACCCAACAAGTGAGTTGGGGTCGATCCCACAAGGAGGTGTACAGTTTTGAATTCAATTATGAAGTTATAAATGTGATTTAAATGATTGTAGGAATAGAAATTATCGGAAACTCTTAATTAAATCAAATGATTGACATAAGTGTTAGGTAAGGGGTTTTTATATTAGTCAGTGATCACAACAATAACAATAAGAAAGAATAATCAAATGAGTAAAAGTGACTAGGAGGAATGACCGACCAATTGTCAATTCTCACTAAATGGGTGTTAGGTGATTAGTAAAAGTTACTAGATCTTCATGGGTAGGCTGGACCATAGATGAAATAATTTTCTCTCGAACAACTACCTCGCTTCAATTGAGTTCTTTCGAAACTCAACAGGCTAAATATGAAAACTAGCCCACAACCTCATTATATCTGCTCTCTTGAGCTAGATGGGTAGAACGGGACATATTTATTCTCTTGAGCTAAATCCAGAATAGTCCAATCGCTATGAATGCTAACTTTTTGCCTTGGTTTCACACCTATATCTCAAGCAAGCATAAAAGACTAAACCACATTGAAATAAACATTCAACATAACAATCTAACAACAATAATAAATCAAACCCCCTTCGAATTTGGAATACAATCAATAATTTCTAACACCTACTTAGCTAAATGAAACAATTAATCACATGGTCAAACCCCCAAGAATGGGGTTTTAGCTAGTCATCATAAAAAGTAAACATTCAATACCTATTACATGCTCCATGGCTAGGTATTGATTTCTAAAACCTTAAAATGAATAAATCTTGCTTCAATTACACACCCAACTTGATACCTACTCACAAATTACTTCGAACCAATAAGGACAATGTTTTTTCGTTCTCAAAAATGATTTTTCACATGGTTGGATACCTTCTCTCTCATCAATATATCTATTTATATTGATCCAAAATTTGGACGTTTGGGGAAAATCGGCGAGGAAAGTGGGTCTTTGCCGACCGGTCGGCGAGACGCCAATCTCCTCTTTCCATCGCCTTCTTGGTTCGTGTTTTCATCCCAGAGGCCTTGTAACTTTAGGCGATCTATGTTGGGATCGCCGATGGATTCCGCAATGCGCCCTTTGTTCCCTTGGATCGTTGATTTGCTAGGATCTTCATTGATCATTCTGTAACTTTAGGCGGTCTGACCTTTCTTCGCCAATCTAATCGGTGTGTCACCGATAAGGTTTATACCTCGCCTAATTTCTCTCATTTCTAGGCCTAGCACGCTGGAATTTTAGGCGGAGTGACGAGTCACTCGGTGGTTCGTCGAGTAATCTTTGCCATCACCAAGATCACTTTTCTTCACTTCTTTGGCTTGTTAGCTCCTTTCTGCCTAGTAGGGTCCTTTCCTTGCTCCTCAGCCTTCATAGCTGCAAATCAACACATTAATATTAGTTTAGAGCATAGATTAGGCATTTGAGGACTATTAAACTATCAAAACAAAGCCCTGAATGAGTCGAAATCTCAGACTCATCAACACCTCCAACTTAAACTTTTGTTTGTCCCCAAGTAAAACTCAAGATCAATCAGTTCAACAAGGATGTCTACAAACAGTGTTGCATAAGATTCGACATAAATGCACACAAAAAGTTTCAAATTACTAATACAATGATCAATTGTGCAGTCAAAGTTTCAAATTGTGACTCACCATCGTCAAGGGTACTCAAGCTCATAATGCTTACCTCAAATGCTAGTTGAAGCTTAACAAGGGCAATCAAATTCCATAACAACAAGGATGATTCCATATTCACACAAAATTTCGCAACAATTTAAAGTTTCAAAATCACATGCAATTCTCACACTCACAGAAATGCACACATGCATGACTTCACCCATAGGATTGCCCTTATTTTCCAATCAACATTCGTTTCAGTTCACTTAAGATCACAAAGGTCTTTTGAAGGCTTGTAATGGGGCTGAGTGTCAAGGTATGGTCATTTAGGCTTTAGTGGCTTCTACCTTCATGAAGTGTGGCCTGAAAATCATTTTCTCATTCTCTTTCTCATTCAAACATGATCATAATTCACCCCATTATTTAACTAGACATGAATCACCGGATACCCCATTTATTTTGCTATTTTCACAACTTTTTCTCATTTTCGATCTCTTTCTTTTTTCCTTTTTTTACATGGAGGGGTTCCATCTTTTTCAAAGTAATCAATCAAGAGGGGGAATTTTTCACATTTCTTGAATTCCCTTCTTTTTCACCACACCCCCAACTTAGGCTTTTGGCCTAAGTTGGCTATTTAAGCGAACCAAAACTTCATGAAGGTTGTAGGTGATGGGTCAAAGAGGTCAAAGTTGTTCCAGTTTCTTCCAAGAAAAGGATAGGCTCAAAATGTGCCAAACAAAGTTCACACATCTCACAAGGTTGGCCACAAAGAGGTATCTTGTCAATTTGGTTCACTCTTCAAAATTCTTGCCTAAGATCATTTAATTTCTTGCTTCACTCAGTCAATCGAACCTACGAGGCAAATTCTCGGTGTCATCAAGCACAATGTTCAAGGTACCCTCACTACACAAGGAGTTGATACAATTATCAAACAAGAGTCCACATTTTCTAGCTAGCGTGCAACGTTCATCACAAGAGAATTCATCGACAATCGGCTAGTCACAACCAGATGCTTAAAGTTCACATATTCTCTATGTAATTTGGTTTGCCTCATCATAGCCGCACATTCATGTCGGTCAATTAAAAGTACTATTCAAGCCATCGGTATTGAACACAACCAACACTTGAAAATACAAGAGAACAACAAGCCACCACCCCACCAAAAGCAACCAACATTGTCCTTAATGTAATCAACGAAAAACACAACACAAAATAGATAAATAAATAAAAAACACAGTAGCATTAAAATAATCAGTGTAGGGTTAGAATGAATCTTCACTAGGCTGCCATTTGGTGAGAGGTTGCAGAGGTCGCCAAACCGGTCGGCGAATCACCGAAGTGCCTGCAACTCGCTGCAGTATCCAGACTACTACCACTCCGATTCGGGCAGAAAGGCGATCGAGATCGGGTACGCCGAATAACATCGGCGCATCACCTAGTGCACGTGACACATCACCAAACTTTCCAGGACTCTGACCTTGCAAAATTGTGCAAAGGGCAGAGAAAATCGGACTCGCCTAATCTTTTCGGCGCACTGCCGAATGGTTTGGATCCATCACCAAATATTCCAGCATCTCAAGTCACTTTTGATGCCACAAAGGCGACTAAAGTCTTGATCGCCAAACCCACTCGGCGGTTCGCCGAAGTGGTTCTGACATCGCAGAATCACCCATACATGCACATTCAACACACATTATTAAAAATAACTAATGCTTGGGTTGCCTCCCAAGAAGCGCCTTATTTAACCTCGTGGCACGATGTGGAAATTCTTTTAAGCATCTTTCAAATACACCACTTCGACCAATGAAATCTCATGGCATTCCCCAAAATAAAACTTTAAGCGTTGTTCATTCACCTTGAAGGTCGGACCTTCCTTACCTTCGACTTTAATGGCCCCATTCTTGAACACGCGTGTCACTTTAAAAGGACCAGACCACTTCGACTTGAGCTTTCTCGGAAAGAGTCTCAGTCGAGAATTGTACAGCAACACAAATTCTCCGACTCAAAATTCTCTCTTAAAGATTTTAGAGTCATGCCATTTCTTCATTTTCTCCTTGTAAAGAGCTGAACTTTCATAAGATCTAAACCTGAATTCTTCCATTTCGTTAGCTGATCTACTCTCCCTTTCGTACCATTTACACAATCCAGATTTATTGCCTTTAACACCCATAGTGATTTGTGTTCAAGTTCAATCGGTAGGTGAAAAGACTTCCCAAAAACCAGTTGGTATGGGGACATGCCAATTGGTGTCTTGTAAGCAGTGTGATACGCCTAAGGAGCATCATCTAGCTTTGAGACCAATCCGTCCTATTTGCATTCACGGTCTTAGCCAAGATACTCTTAGTCTCTCGATTTGGAACCTCAACTTGGCCACTCGTTTGGGGATGATATGACATTGCCACTTTGTGCTTCACCCCTATTTACTCAATGCGGATGCAAATAGTCGGTTGCAAAAATGTGAACCTCCATCACTAATAATACCCCGAGGGGTGCAAAATCTTGCAGTGATGTAGCGCTTTAAGAATTGAACAACACTCTTCCCTTCATTGTTGGGAAGTGCTATGGCTTCCACCCATTTCGAAACATAATCAACAACCACAAAAATATACTTGTTGCCAAATGAGCTCACAAATGGCCCCATGAATTCTATTCCCCAAACATTGAATAACTCAACTTCCAGAACTGGCTGAAGAGGCAACTCATGCATTCTAGACACCCCACCTTGTTTTTGGCATTGTATGCATTTCTTGACAAATTCATGAGCATCTTTGTAGAGGGATATTCAGTAGTAACCATTTTGAAGAATTTTAGCAGCTTTTCGCACACCGCTATGATGACCACCAACCGACGAAGTATGATAAACATTTAGAACTTTATTGATTTCCTCCTCCAGCACACATCACTGAATAATATGATTTGCACATTCTCTAAATAAATATGGTTCATCCCAGAAATATCTTTTGACATTGAACAAGAATTTCTTTTGTTGATACAAGTTCAGGTCTTCTGGCATTAGTCCACAGACCACATAATTAGCAAAGTCGGCATACCAAGGAGTATGCATAAGAGTGGTCATGAAGACCTACTCATTTGGGAATAAGTCATTTATGTCTAGCTCAAGCTCATTTTTCACTTTGCCCTCCAACCTAGATGGGTGATCGGTGATCTGATTTTCACAACCTCTTATATTCTTGCAGTAATAACACCCATCTTATCAACCGTGGTTTAGCATCTTTCTTTGCCAATATGTACCACAGGGCTGCATATCAGTGTGAACTACCACTTTGGTGCCTAGCAAGTATGCTTAGAATTTCTCAAATGCGTATACCACCGCAAGTAACTCTTGCTTCGTAACAGTGTAGTTACGTTGAGCACCATTCCATGTTTTGCTTGCGTAGTAGATTGGATGGAAAAGTTTATTGCGCTTTTGTCCCAAAACAACACCCAACGCAGTTCCACTTGCATTAAATATCACTTCAAACGGTTCCGCCCAATCTGGGCTAATAATCACCGGGGTAGAGATTAATTTCTATTTCAAACACTTAAAGGCTGCCATACATGCGTCATCGAAGTCAAATTTCAACTCCTTGTCCAACAACTTGCACAATCGGAGTGCAACTTTTGAGAAGTCTTTGATGAATCTTCGGTAGAACCCGACATGCCCCAAGAAAACTATGAATACCTTTTATCAAGATTGGTGATGGTAGCTTCTTAATTACGTCAATCTTTACCTTGTCAACCTCCAACCCTTTTTGCGATACCTTGTGCCCCAAAACTATACCTTCCCTAACCATGAAGTGACATTTCTCCCAATTTATGAGTAGATTGGTTTCCACACATCTTTGAAGAGCCTGTCCAAGGTGTGCCAAACATGTTTCAAAAGAATTACCCACAACTAAGAAGTCATCCATGAAGACTTCAATTGAATCTTCTACCATGTCAGCGAAAATAGACAACATACGTTGGAATGTTGCCGGAGCATTACTCAGCCCGAATGGCATCCTTTTGAAAGGGAAAGTACCATAGGGACAAGTGAACGTGGTTTTCTCTTGATCTTCTAGTATAATAGAGATTTGATGATACCCAGAATAACCATCCAAGAAGCAATACCATCCACGCTCCGAAAGCCGATCGAGCATTTGATCCATAAAAGGTATGGGAAAGTGATTTTTTTCAGTCCAAGAGTTCAGATTCCTATAGTCCATGCATACCCTCCATCCGGTTACTAGTCTCATAGAATCAAGTTCCCCCTTCTCATTTGGGACTACCGTGATGCCACCTTTTTTGGGTAAACATTGCACTGGACTCACCCATTTGCTATCCGCAATAGGGTAAATCACACCTTCATCCAACCACTTGATTATCTCCTTTTTTACCACTTCTTGCATTGGTGGGTTCAATCTCCTTTGATGTTCGACACTCGGTTTGCATTCACTATCAAGTTGAATCTAGTGAGTGCAAATGCTAGGTGGAATGCCTACAATGTCAGTGATAGTCCATCTTATTGCCTTGATGTACCTTTTGAACACCTCAAGTAGCAATTTCACTTGCAATTCAAGTAAGTCAGCTGCAATGATAACCGACAAGGTATTGTTCGCCCCTAAGAATGCATATCAAAGATGAGCAGGTAGCACTTTCAAGTCAAGCTTTGCTAGTTCCTCCGTGGATTGTTTTGAGGGGGAATTTTATCGATTCTTTAGATCAATGTCTAGTTTGAATGGGTTCCTTGAGTATTCACCTACTCTCGACAAATCAGCTACCACTTCATCATACCTTTGAACTTTGGCCTCATCATAATTTGCAAGAACAGTCTCCAGAGGGTCACTCATACGCATCAAATGGCTCACACTAGCCATCGCTTCATCAATTACATCAATTGTTGAAACCACATGAATACCACTCAAGTATTTCATTGATTTGAACACATTAAAGGTGACCTTTTCTTCGTTCACCCGGAACTTCAATTCCCCACTTTCAACATCTACTAATGCTTTCCCTGTTGCTAAAAATGGTCTTCCCAAAATGATGGGAATTTCAACATCAACCTCACAATCAAGAATAACAAAATCATTCGGAAAGATAAATCTATCAACCTTCACCAACATATCATAGAGTATCCCAACGGGGTGCTTGATCGACCGGTCCGCCGTAAGAAGCCGCATTGTTGTGGATTTTTGTTCGCCCAATCCAAGTTCTTTATAGATTGTATAGGGCATTAGATTTATACTTGCTCCCAAATCACATTGAGCTTTAACAAGTTGAAGCATACCGATAGTACATGGAATGGTGAATGCCCCCGGATCTTTGTTCTTTGTAATCATCTCGCTAGTCATAATGGCATTACAATTATGAGAAACTTCAATGTCTCGAAGTCCATCCTTCTCTTTTTGGTGACGAGCTCCTTCATGAATTTGGCATAACCCAGCATCTCCAACAATGCTTCCACTAACGGTAGGTTTATGGAAACTGTCTTAAATACCGATAGAAACTTCTTTAATTTCTCATCCTCATTTGTCTTCTTGAGACGTTGAGGAAACAAAGGAACTATTTTGGGAAGAGGTTGCACCATCTTTGGAGTTTCGGCAGCCTTTTCTTTACCTTTTTGTAACTCCTCGACGAGGCTTTGCTTATGATTTTCCTCCTTCTCTTTGAGCATATCATTTTCCGGTGTTTGAATGGGCTTCTCTTCATCATCAACATCTTTATATTCTTCATGAGCTTCCACCACATCATTACCTTTCGCATTACCAGTCGCTATAATTCCACTTCGAGTCACAACCGCCAAATCATTGTAATAATCAGCCCTCAAAGTTGTTGTGTATTCAACTTCACCACTTTCGATTACCTTAGGTTCACATTGTGCTGAAAGTTGTCTTAGTTGTCCCTCAAGTTGTTTGATTGCATCAGCGTGGGAATTCACTCAATTGTTCAGTGATGAGAAATCATCATTCATCTCCTTAAGCATATCATCCGATCCTTCAACCTTGTCTAGGATACGCGATAATAATTCATCCACTCTCAAATCATTCGAACGATCTTTTGATCTTGGGTTGTCACTTGATTGCGTGTGATATTCTTCATGACTCTCTTCTCTCCTCCAAGAGTCGTGTTGTTCATTCCAATCTTGATAGTATCATCTTTGACCTTCTTCCTTATGCGAGTTCCAACCTTGATTCCCATGCGCCTTAAAGTAGATCGGGTGAGAACCCTTCTCAATTCTCAACACTCTCCTTACTCTTTTGGGTTCCCCCACATTTTATAGCACTTGATTTTGTAACAACTCCATTTGGGACATCATTTTGCTAATATTCTCATCCCTCTCTTCCTCCTTGTCAAATTGTTCTTGTATTATTGTAAAACTAAAAGGGGAAACTCGGTCCTCTTGAGTGTACCATGCTTGATTTATCTTTGTCATTTCATCAAGAAGGGACGAGACGACCTCAAATGGTTGCAACATTATCCTTCCCCGAGCCAACTGGTCAACCACTCCTTTGTTCACTAAATCTAAACTCCAGTAAAAGTACTGAAGTATCACATCATCTGGCAGCCCATGAGTAGGACATTGTAATAATAACTTCCGAAATCTAAGCTAAGTTTCATGAATTGGTTTCCCTTCTATCCGCTTGAAGTTTTGGATGTTGTCATGCAATTTCACCATCTTTAAGGGTGGAAACAACTGTAAATAGAATGCCTCAGTGAGCTCCTCCCATGATCGAATAAAATCTCTCGGTAGTTCTGTTAGCCATTTGGTTGCTTCCCCCATTAGATAAAAAGGGAACAAGCGCATCCGAATTGGTTATTGCGAAATATCCTTTAGAGAGAATGGACTACACATCTCCACAAAGTTCTAAATATGCTCATGAGGGTTCTCATGATCTAACCCTCCAAATATGCCTTTAGCTTGCAATAGTTGCAGCATTGTACTTGTCACATGGAATGCATGGTCCTCGACCAGAGGTAGGCGAGTAGCACCTACGCCCATAATAGAGCTTCGTTGACATGCAAAAAATTGCCACCATCACCTTGGTGAAAAATTGGGTCACGATGCTTTTATTCGCACTCATCCTGTCACCCGATCACCACATCTTACAAAAAAAGTAAGTTGATTCAACTACAATACAAATATATCATGATTCGAACTTCGATAAAAGAATTCTAAACACAACTCCCCGGCAGCTGTGCCATTTTGATTAACGTCTCAACTACACCTCATCTGATACTAGGTGTAGACGATCATAATATAGTATAAACCCAACAAGTGAGTTGGGGTCGATCCCACAGGGAGCGGCACCATTTTGAATTCAATTGTGAAGTTATAAATGTGATTTAAATGATTGTAGGAATGGAAATTATCGAAAACTCTTAATTAAATCAAATGATTGACATAAGTTTCAGGTAAGGGGTTTTTATATTAGTAGGTGATCACAACAATAACAATAAGTAAGAATAATCAAATGAGTAAAAGAGACTTGGAGGAATGACCGACCAATTGTCAATTCTCACTAAATGGGTGTTAGGTGATTACTAAAAGTTACTAGATCTCCATGAATAGGTTGGACCATAGATGAGATAATTTTTGTCTCGAACAACTACCTCGCTTCAATTGAGTTCTTTCAAACCTCAACATGCTAAATACGAAAATCAGCCCACAACCTCACTACATCTACTCTCTCGAGCTAGATGGGTAGAACGGAACAAAGATTTACTCTCTCGAGCTAAATCCACAGTAGTCCAATCACTACGAATGCTAACTTATTGCCTTAGTTTAACACCTCTTTATCAAGCAAGCATAAAACACTAAAAAACATTGAAATAAACATTCAACACAACAATCTAACAACAACAATAAATCAGACCCACTTCAAATCAGCAATACAATCAATAATTTCTAACACCCACTTAGTTAAATTATGAAATTAATCACATAGTCAAACCCGCAAGAATGGGGTTTTAGTTGGTCATCATAAAAAGTATAAATTCAATACCTATTACATTCTCCATGACTGGGTATTGATTTCTAAAACCTTAAAATAAATAAATCTTGCTTCAATTACACACCCAACTTTAAACCTATTCGAAAATTGCTTCAAACCAATAAAAACAAAGTTTTTTCGTTCTCAAAACTGAATTTTCACAATGTTTGGATACCTTTCCTCTCATCAAAATATATATTTATACTGATCCAAAATTTGGACGTTTGGGGCAAATCGGCGAGGAAAATCAGGCTTCGCCGATCGGTCGGCAACACGCCAATTGCCCCTGTCCATCACCTTCTTGGTTCGTATTTTCATCCCATAGGCCCTGTAACTTTAGGCGATCTAGGTTGGGATCACCGATGGATTCTGCGATGCACCCTTTGTTCCCTTGGATCACTGATTTGCTAGCATCTTCACTGATCAGTCTGTAACTTTAGGCGGTCTGACCTTTCTTCGCCGATCCAATCAGCGTGTCACCGATAAGGTTTATGCCTCGCCTAATTTCTTTCATCTCTAGGGCTGGTACACGGGAATATTAGGAGGAGTGACGAGTCACTCGGTGGTTCGCCGAGTGATCTTGGCGATCACCAGGATCACTTTTCTTCACTTCTTCGGCTTGTTAGCTCATTTTTCCTAGTAGGGTCCTTTCCTTGCTCCTCAGCCTTCATAGTTGTAAATCAACACATTAATAATAATTTAGAGCATATATTAGATATTTGAGGACTCTTAAGCTATCAAAACAAAGCCCTGAATGAGTTGAAATCTCATACTCATAAGGGGGCTCGGTGAAAAGGCTCATTAAAGACACGGAACAACTGGGGGAGGTACAGTGACTGGCTTCTCGACTAGTTTAGCAATCTCAGCTCTCATCTCAACCAATTATGTCATCAACTCCTCTGCATTCACCGAACCAAAAGTTTGCAACTGATTGTGCACATGAACCTCCATTCCGTCCATTCTATTTTAGCACCGCTATCTCTCTTCGCATCTCGTCTTTTAACCGCTTCTCTATAGTTAACACATCTCACTGAACTACCTCGGGTAGTCTGCGCACAATCTGATCTACCAAAGTTCAGGTCTGCTTCTAATCTGCAATCAATCTTTCAAAAATAATAGTAGGTATGATGACAAAAGTACCCGTAGGCTGTGAGGCTGAAGCTGACGGTGGTGGTACCCCTTCATATGGTTTTGATGATTCACCCTCTTCTAGACCTCTATCAACATGTGGAATGTCGACTAGTATATGAGGTACGACGACTAATGTTCCCACCGATGCACATTTGGCACCAAAAAGGTGATTGGCCACATCCTTGTTTCTAGATGTCGCGGTGACCCTGTTTGCCTCAGTCCATCTGTCTACTAGCCTAATTGGAGTAATGTTAGCTTGCAGGCATAGTTTCCCTATCAAACAGGGAAATGGTAGCCCAACTCTCTCATTCAGTGCCTTGTCCTGCATTTCTGTGGCTATGATACGACCTACATTGACTAAGTAACCAGACATGAGGCATGCAACCAATGATGGGAGGGACGACGACAATGTGTTATCATTTGCTTTAGGCCACAACTATGCACGAATAATAGCCCACCAAACCTTAGCTGGAAATGAGAGCGATGCCTTAGTTAGATGTACATGTGCTCCTGCTACCCATGGTACATTCTCCCTTTCTAAAGCAATCATCCCAGCAATCCACCGCATGACCAACTTTCTGGCTGTTCAAACCGCTATCTCAATCTTACTCGTCACAACATGATGTTTGCCTTCAAAAATACCAACTGAAGTTGGTGTTGTATACTCTGGACTATGTAGCATCCTGCTGAAAGTGGCTTCAAATATATCCACCAATATGCCTCGCACTACTACTGAGTTGAGTGGTCCCTATATGTTGGAAAACTCTTTCTGTCCCCTCTTCGTATTTTCTGTGGCAGTAGCAAGATTCATCAGATTAGCTGCATAGGAAGCAAAGAACTCACAAGTAATATGGCGGAAGAATTGTCGAGGAAAATTTGTCATCCATTCAAACTGATGCATTTGGAATATTCTGTAGATGTCTTGAAATGCCTGAATACTGACTGCCTGATTAGCGAATTTTCTTGTCTTGGACACGATCCCCTTATTGAAAACTCCTCAAACCAGAATATATTCCACATGGAATGTTAACAGTCAATTAGTTGTTGTCACACCACCGGTCATCTTCAACCTAGAACCCTTGCAGTATCAGTGCTATCTGCTTTATCTTCTTCCGGTCATCTATGTCTTCCTGTGCCCCAGTTGTAGCTTAGGTACCCACTTTAGGTTGAGGTGCAACTACATCTTCCTGAGACCCGCTAACTGACCCTTCCCCGCTACCTGAGCCACTACCAGAATTGCTACCCGATGCTTCACCGCTACCGGACCAACTGCCAGATACTTCACTAGTCCCGGATCCACTACGCTCCTCTTCAAACTAGGAAGGGGGGACCTGAAGAATGTCCCTCGTTGTTCGTAATCTAGTAGTTTGAGGAGAGTGTTCTTCAATTGTGATATTAATCTGAACCTCTGAACTACTAGACTCTGCCACATTATAAGTATGATCTAGTGAGGGAGGTGGTGAAGTACGTGGCGGTGCAGTCTTTCGTCAGGGTCCCATAGTACTTGAGAAAAACAAAAATAAATCAATAATCGAACAAGTAAAATGACACACTAACGGGTACTCAGACTTCCCCTGTGTAAATACAACGTGACGCCTTGCCTTTAAGAATGCCGTCACCCAATATTTCATAGGGAAGGGCCACAAAACCAAACTGAAAAACAAAATTGAAAGTATAGAAACTACAAATATATATATATATTTATATATATATATATATATTTATTTATTTTATATTGAACATTTATCTTGTTGAAGCGAGTTCTTTAGACTTTGTGCATTCAAGCTGATTGAGTGAACCTTTTTTTTCTACTTTTCCTTTCTACTCGAGTTGTAATCACCCTCAACTTAGGCTTTTGGCCTGAGTTATGGCATTCGATAGCCCTTTTGTACCTTATCAACACTTTGATCACCGCTTGCACCTGTTCATCATTCAAATCTGAAGCCAAAATAATTGGTAAAGTATTGTTAGCACCCAAAAAGACATACCTTAGATGACTGGGTAATTGTTTGAGTTCCAGTTAAGGTGGCTCCTCAATAGATGGTTTCGCTGTAAGGCTCGACCTATTTTTTTGATCCAGATATAGTTTTTTCGGAGCATAAGAATGTGCTCACATTCCCTGTAAAGCATTTACAGTTTCCACATAATCATTTTGGTAGTCTGCTTCAAAGTTCATAATCACAGCTGCAAACGTTTCGACCGCAAGCCTTTCCTCAATAGCAGTTCCCAGCTCCCCTTCATCAAAAACCTCTAATGCAGACACCACATTCATGTCTTGTGGTTGCTTCATGGACTTGGAAATTTTAAACTTTACCTCTTCATTGTTGAGACTGAATTTCAGCTCTGCACACTCAACATCAACCAAAGCTCGTCCTTTGGCCAGAAATGGCCTTCCCAAGATTATGGGAAACTCAAAGTCCACTTCGCAATCCAGAATCACAAAGTCTGCTGGAAAAATTAAACTGTCCACCTTTATGAGCACATCACATCAGATCCCAATAAGTCGCTTCACTGATCTATCTGACATCATCAACCTCATCACTGTGGGTTTTGGAACTCCTAAGCCCAGTTTCTTATAGATGGCCAGCAGCATCAGATTTATACTGGATCCTAAGTCACACAGAGCCTTTACAAACTCAAATGATCCAATGGTGCACGGTATAGTAAATGCACCTGGATCCTTTTTTTTATGCACCAGAGCCCTTGTGGCAATAGCACTGCAATGATGAATATTGTCAGTTAAATCAAAACTTACAACTCTTTACTTCATGACTAAGTCCTTCATAAACTTAGCATATCCAGGCATCTGCTCCAAAGCTTCCACCAATGACATGTTTACTGACAGTTGTCTCAACATGCTTATGAATTTAGAAAACTTCCCATCTTCACCTTTCTTTTTGAGTCTCTGAGAGAACGGAGGAGGTGGTCTTGGTATCTGCTGTAAAGGCCTAGTTACCTCAACCTCTTTTTATTTTTCTCCTGCTGGTTTTTCTATTGGTTGAGTCTCTTCTACATTATCTACCTGTTCAGATCCAACCGCCTCTTCTTCGTTTTTCTCCATGCCCTTTTCCCGTTTAGTACCTTTAGGTATTGATTCATTTAGGATCTTACAACTTCTGGTGATGATAGACATGTAATGTCCGTCATTCTTAGGATTCTGAATAGTATCACTTGGTAGTGATCCATTCTTCCTCTGGTTTAGTGATGTTGGTAATTGCCCTAATTGTTTCTCTATCTGCTTAATGAATGTGGTGTGAGAATCCACCAGTTGACTCATATTGGAGAAATCACTTTTTAGCTTTTTCACCCCTGCATTAGTTGATTCAACTTCTTGCAACACCTTAGCCAACATGTCTTCTAGTTTGGATCCGCTGGAACTACCACTTGCATGATCTCTATTACCTGGGAGCACATAAACACTACTGTGATCATTCTTGTAGCCATCTCTGTTCTGCCAGTTTCCCTATTCTCTATTTGCTGAGCTGTGATACTGCCCTTCTCTGGAGTAGTTCCGACCTGTATTTCAAGAATTATATCCTTAGTTTCCCGAGTTATAATTCTGGAAACCACCTTGATTTCCCAAGTATTTGGCCTCCTCATCCAAGTCAATATCCTGATCTTCATACCTTTTTAGGGCTCCTACAACAGTTATCTTCTCAGAACATTCAACAATATGCTTCGTGAGTACATCTATCCGGGTCCTCATGTGCGCCATGTCCTGATCCCTTTCTTTTTCTCTTCTATTTTGCTCAGCTGAAAGTTCAAAAGTGAACCCAAGATCTCCTACCTCGGCATCCCTGGTGTACCATGCTCTATTGTTCTTAGACACTTAATCCATCAGCTGCATGCTTTTTGAGAATGGCTTCCTCATGAATGATCCTCCACACACAGGTTTAGTAATATGATTTAATGATATAGAAAAAGCCTATTTCAAATGTCTCTCAGTGAAACCATGGTTTGGGCACTTTTTCAGCTTTTGGCTGAATCTCCACCAAGTATCATGCATTGCCTCCCATGGTAGTTGCTTATGTGCACTTATTTCATCTTTAATCTATAGCTCTTTCGACTCAAGGTAGAATCATTCCACGAAGGTTTCTTTCAATTCTTTCCAGGTCCTGATTGAATCATCTGGCAGCTCGTTCAACCAATTGGTTGCCTCCCCAGTGAGAGATAACGAAAACAATATCAACCTCATGGCTCTGTGACTAACCCTTGGAATTTACTGCGATTTTCATATTGCCAAAAAATTCATTAGATGTTGACTCACATCATCAGCAGTCGCACCTCTGAACATACCTTTCAAGTTCAACAATTGAATCATTGTGCTGGTGATTATAAATTTCACACTTAGAGGTAGTGCTAGTAACACTATCGCTCATGTGGCTCTAGCTCCGTCCAAATCTAAGTCATCCTCTTCGAACACCATGTAAGCTGGTTGTTGTGCTCGACCCCTTGGAAATAGTGGTTGTCGGTGGGAAGGAGCTATCTCATCCACTCCTACATTTTCCTCCACCTTCGTAGGCGGGTTGTTCACAACATGTTGCTAAGCACCTTTTGTAGCGGTCTCAGCCTCAAGTCCCAATCTTTTACTCTGAGCCTCAAGTTCTTGTGCATTCACCATCTTGTGAATAATTTTCTGATGTCCCGGATCGTATGGAATCAATGGAGCTCCCTTACTTCTGGTATTTGGCATGCATTGTCGAACTTACCTGTAAGAGACACAGACAAAGAAAAAGACGTAAAATTAGGAAATATATAACTACGATTTAAATAACTGCTAGTGAAATATTTCTGAATTGAACTTCCCTTGCAGCGGCGCCAAAATTTGATACGTCCAAACATACACTTCAATTAGAAATAAAAATGGTCAAAGTCAATTTATAGAACTCAATGTGAGTTTAGGTCGATCCCACATAGAATTTCATTATAGAGATGGTCTCACTGTTGCATTTATCCTAATGTTGTTTTTATTTCCTAAAGAGAGTAATTACGGAAAATAAATTGGGTTTAGTTGTAAAGTTCAAGTAAACAATGTTGATAAACAAAATCCAGATTTACAGTTAACACAGTGTTGATTCCAAAGTTGTATTAAAATGAATGAAACCAAGGTTGTGTTTCCCATGATGTTACAACTAGTGTTCATCCGTAAATGAGTTTCAAGTAATTTAGTCTTTGCAAATTATAGGCGAGTTGACTATATCTAACACTTCTCAGTCTTGTTAGATAATTTCCACTCAATTCCTCTCGGTCCTTGAGTGTTAACAAATTCTACCCTCACGTACAATGATGTTAAAGTTCTCTTCTCTCTTCTCTCGACCTTTAACGCCATTTTATCATATTAACTCCACTTTTTCCCAACTATCGATAGATACAGGCTGACTCTAATGCGTGCACTTATTAGAACAAATGAATAACGAAAGCTAAGTTAAATATTGCAAGTACAATTCACCTTCTACTCGCTTTATGAATTCACATTTGGATTACCGTCATAGTTTCCAAAACCCTAGTTGTGGTGTTTATCCACTCATGATTTCCATTGAACAAACATAGATTAGTAATGAAAACATTAAGGAGAATTACTTACAAAAATCTAAAAATTCAATTAATGATTGATATTCAGAAAACCGAAATCCAACTTCGAATATTAGTTCAATGTTAATCGATGAAAACCGAAGTCAAGAATATTTCAAACTTAGTCGCTCGTTCCAGATATGTCGAGATAAAAACAAAATACAACCTAATTAATTCAAATAATCATTCTAAAAGAGTCCTACTCAAAGTAGGACTGAATTGTTGTAGCATTCCACGGCCAGTCAGACGACCCGTCAAGGGCTTCACTGTCCGTGAAGCCTTTCATGAGTTTACTTAGTTGTTACATAATTGGTTCTTCAAAGCCTGCGTACTAGAAATGCAGCACGGACAACACCATACTGTTATAGAGAACACTATTCGTCTGGGTGTCTGTGGTCTTCACTTGGTCAAAATCCCATTTTAGTTCTTCTATGTCTGCTCACTAGGACTCCCTCACGATCATCACCACGGGTCGTGAAGAGGATCACGATCCGTCAGGGCCTCCGTTGTCCTTCCTTAGCACTACTCAAGTTTATCTTCTCAAGGCCTGCACACTGACCAACAACCACTGGCTCTTACACGATCTGTCATAAGTGCCACAGTCCTTGAAAGGCTTCGTGGTCTTCACTTGGGCATTTGGTCATCATCAACTTCCTTTTTTATATTTTCCACATCCAAGTGTTTTACATGCACAACCATTACCAAACACATCATATCCACATAAATGCACCTAATTTCTAGTATTAATCCTTAGTTTTGAGCATAGAATGTGCCAATATTTCACGGCACATCACAGCCCAATCAACATCTGTATAACCTCTTATGAATAAATAAGATCCACTATAACACAATGTATAATCCGTAGTTCCCTACAGGTATCAGGATATTCTCTTTAGTGCTCTCCAATGATCTCTTCCAGGATTGGATTGATACTTGCTAACTAGACTCACTACATAACAAATGTCTAGGCGAGTACACATCATAACATACATCAAACTCCCGACAACACTTGAATGAAGGAACTGAGATATGTCTTCCTTTTCTTTTTCAGTCTTTGGACACATTTCAAGGCTTAAAGTTTCATCCCTTTCTACAAGAGTATCCATGGATTTGCAGCTATTAATTCGAAAACGTTCCAATATTTTCTTTATATTAGTTTCTTGAGATAAACTCAAATTTTTTTTGGAACAATCTCTTTGGATCTTAAAACCCAATATATAGTTTGATTCATCCATATCTTTCATATCAAATGATTTGAAAGCCATGACTTAACAGTTTTCACATACTCAAGATTATTTCCAGCTAATAAAATATCATCTAGGTAGAGAGAAAGAATTACAAAAGTGGTCCTCACATCCATTTGATGCAATTCTAGATCTAAACGTGCAATAAAAGCTAAAAGTAATCGTATGGAGGTAAACTTTACAACTAGTGAAAAAGTTTCCTCATAGTCTATTCCAACTTCTTGAGTAAAACCTTTTGCCACCAGTCGTGCTTTGTGTCTTTCTATCAATTCATTTTGCGTTTAACTTTGAGAATCCATTTATTTCTAATAACTTTACGTTCCTTAGGAAGGTCAACTAGATCCTAGACTTTATTGGTTTTCGTGGACTCGAATTATTCTTTTATCGCTTTTAACCATTCATCCCTTTTAGGGATTGTTAAGGCCTCAATTACAGAATTAGGTTCATCCAATTATGTAGGAGATACCAAGAAAACATAATCCTCAATCTCATAAGATCGTTTAGGTACACCTTTTCTTGTACTCTTACATATTTGAAGTTCAAATTCCTCTTTAGGCTTTTGGGATTCATAACTCCCACTTGGACCAGGAATCATTTCTTGATCCTTTGGATTACCAAGTATGTCTGACAATATTACCTGATCTTTTGAATTCAATATTTCGTAGAGAGGCTCAACTTAATATAATTCACCTTTTTTGGGAAAATCATTGTCCAAAAATGTAACATCCCATGATACAATTTCAATAATACTTCCATCCTTCAGCTCATCGATGAACACATACCCTTTGGAGTGTTCAGAGTACCTTATAAAGATACATTTCTTTCCTTTTGGACTTAGTTTACCAAACTCACCAAAAATGATATTTAATATATGTTGCACAACCCCACGGTTGTAGATCATTCATGTTTGTTTTATGACCAGTCCAAAGTTCATAAGGAGTGGAAGACACTAATTTGGAAGGCACTTTATTCAATATGTAAGTCGTAGTCTATAATGCATCTCCCCAGAAAGAGATAGGCAAATTTACATGTGCCATTATTGATCTTGTCATGTCCAATAATGTTATATTTCTTCTTTCAGCTACACCATTTTGTTGTGGTGTATAAGGACTAGTTAACTGTTTGATAATACCCTTTTCAATACATAATTTTGTTTTGACAAATATTCACGTCCTCGGTCAGTTCTTAAAGCCTTTATGCTTTTATCTAATTAATTTTTAACTTTTTTCATATATGTTTTAAAGCACTCAAGTGGTTCAGATATATGTGAAATCAAATAGACCAGACCAAAACGCATGAAATCATCAATAAATATAATGAAGTATGTAAAATTAAACATTGCCCTTACATTCATTGGACCAAAAAAAATAAAAATGGATTAATTGAAGTGGTAACTCAACTTTCTTAGCCTTCCCAAATGGTTTACGCGTAATCTTTCCAACAAGACAATTTTCACAATTGACATATTAATTTTGGTTAAAGAACCTAAATGTCCTTCTTTTGACAACCTGTTCATTCGCTCTTGCCCTATGTGACCTAATCTTGCATGATCTTATAGACTAACCTAGGACTTAGTATGTGGGGTTGTCAAGCCTAGGAAACGGGCAAGGGCCTAAGCTATCAAGTAAGAGTGAAGGAGAACTCGTTCTTCTTTGGGCCTTGTTGGCAATAGGGCAGCTTGATCGCCCAGGTGACTTGGCGATGCGCTAAAGTGCACTTGGGGTCGCCTAGTGGGTTGTCCCCTTGGCCTAGGTTTTAGAAATTTGTGCGAGCTAAGTCGGGGCTCGCCGGTTGGATTGGTTATTCGCCCAATAGACCCCTCCATCGCCTAGTGAGCTGCCCTTTTAGGGAACCTACTGGAAATTTAGGTGAGCAAAGGGCCCATTAGGCGTGTCGCCTAGTGCCCTTGGAGAGCCAAGGGGTGCAAAGGGCGAGGTAAGTCGTGAAGACTAGTAAGTTTTGGGTTGAAACTTTAAGGGTCCTTGGTTTTTTTCCAAAGTTGACCATACATTATTTTATTCCCTTCCTAGCAAGTATATAAGCTTATTAGACCTAAGTTTCCCTCAATTAAGTCATTCTCCCTAGAATCCAAAGAAAACCCAACTTCATCCCCTCGAAAGAATATTTCTCTCTCTAAAAAACCTCCATTGAAGAAGAAGATAGAGCTTGAAGATTGGGTCAAGAACAAAGTCCATTGTTGAGAGCTTGTGCTAGGGCTTTGATTAAAGGTATGCTTAGCTTTTCATCTATGGGTTCTTTCACCCATAGAGTCCCCTAGAATTTCCCTTAGTTTGTGAAGAAGAACCCCAATCTAAGCTAGGGTTACTTCCAATGTGTGGGTTTTAGATGGGTATGATTCCAATTGGTTGGATAATACTTATACATGATTAATTTAGTAGTGATTCATGATATTATGAAGAATTTATGTGAATTTCATGAATAACCCTAGGAAACAAAGTATGTAGGTTTATGCCTTTTGATGAGAAATTGATGATTCTTGATAGATTGTTATCATGTATAGAACTTAGCCAGGAATAATAATATGAAATCATGAATTGAACTAGACTTATGAATGTATGATAGACCATGAATTGTAATGATTGAATTTGGGACTTTATGATGAATTATGCATAGAATTGCCTATGATTAAGGCTTGTGACTAATATGTTTTGTGATCTAGTATAGTATGATGATTGTGGAGTAAAACTTGATAGTAGGGCTTGAAGTTATAATGTTAATCACTAGGGATTATAGAGTAAGTATACTATGATGAGTAGCTTGCATATGAATGATACACTAGAGGTTAGAGTTGTGGTGGGAGGCTTTTACCCACATGACCTATCTTGTACTAAATGAATGCATGTATGTAGAATGTGAAAGGTGTTATCACATAGAATGATTGTAGAATTAAAGGTTAATCACCTAAAATGAATCAAAGCATGTTAGAATAGAATAGCTTGAAGTTGTGACATATGGGCCATTCATGTATAACTTGTTTATGTAGCATGAGTTATAAGTTCTCATGATAGCTTGGGATTGAGGAACCATAGTCTCCTAAGATTAGCTTGAGTTAGCATTGCAAAGTTGATTTTTCATGGTATCCTGAATTAGCATTTGTGGGATGTTATTCATGGTAGCTTGCACTAGAGTAGGCATGATAGCCTAGGATAGAGGATTTACACTCTCCTAAGGGTAGCTTGAACTAGCATTGCAAGGATGCCTTCATGGTAGCTTGGTTTGGTTAGGCCAAGACCATTTCATGGTAGCTTAGGATTGAGGATTAATACTCTCCTAAGGATAGCTTAGCATTGAGGATTCATACTCTCCTAAGGATAGCTTAGGGTTGAGGGTTCATACACCCCTAAGGGTATCTTACATTATATTGAATTTTGCATGGTATCTAGGTTGGAATACTTGTATTCTTCCTTGGATAGCATGGATTGCATTATAGTATGTTTTCTATGGTAGTTAGGTCTAGCCTAGTAGTATGCTATTCTTTGATAGACTAGAATGATAACTAGTAAGCATTGAGTAAGCTAGCCTAAAGAAGTACTTAGTGTGAGTGGTAGTATGGGATGTCATTCATACATGGCACAAGTATGACTTGAAGCTACTTATGAAGTGTTCTCTTATGTGATGTATGCTTAGCTTGGATTGTTGCTATAGTTGCCTTCCATGATATGATTGACTCAAGATGACAGTTCCTTGTCTTTATGAAGTAGGTCAAGAATGACACCTATGATTAGTAAGCATGAGTAGAGTGATGTCAAGACATGCTTAGTGTGAGTGGTATTATGGGATGCCACTCATGCATTGCACAAGTGTGCCTTGAGGTTACTTAGGAGTATAGTGCACTTATGACATGAAAACCTAGGTCTTGACTATGAATGTTAACTATTCCCAGGAAAGACTAATAAGAGGTACTTCGCTTGGATGGTATTATGGGATGCTATCTTTGCCTTGCACAAATATGCTTTGAGGTGACTTGTAAAGTAGCTCTCTTGTAATATGAAAGACTAAGGTTGAAGTATGTAAATATGAAAAGTCTAAGTAGAGACTATGCCATGAATATGATTTATCTCCTATGCTCATTAACTATGTCTTATGTTGACTTGTGATGATATGATGCTTATGTTGGAGAGTATGCTATGATTATGTTATTATCTCTTATGCTTACGTCTTATGTTGACTAACCATTTTGAGATGCTCTTATGATGTTGTGCTAGCTTTCATACTTGGTACATTTTGTACTAATGCATATTGCCTACATTCTAATCAAATGTAGGGTTTCAGAGATTGAGTTCCTTTGAAGGCTAGGTTTCTAAGGAGCAAGAAGAGTTGAAGAATTGGCGAGTCCTCATAGCTTCGAGGACAAACCCATTATGTTCCCTTTTTGTCATTTATCTATGTTTAAGACATTTGTATGGGCTGCATCCCAAGTCTTTTATTCAAGAGTTTAATAGATGGTTTGAGACAAAGCTCTAGTAAAGACTTCCGCTTGCTTATGAAAATGTTTTCGATTGTATGGTTTTAAAGAAGTTTTAAATTTTCTATACTTTTCTATTATCTTATGTTATGATTATGCTAAGGGATTGTATGAGACCCCTTTGGGGTCAAGTACGCCATGTTACGTCTAGGAGGTACCCCTGGGTCATGACAAACTTGGTAATCAGAGCATAAGGCTTAGAATGGTTCTAGGATTGTCTCAAACAACGTCTAGTAGGGTCTGGTTCATCAATGTGAACCGCGCCACATTTATGAATAGGAGGCTATTAGATGTTTAGGAAATCTCACTTCTTCATTCTCTTAGTCGTGCCATAGAATTTGGCTTTACTAGGCACTTTTTCGAATCCGTGCCCTATGGTTTTTCAGGGTATGGCTAATATCAGGGCTAATGCTACGAGGGATGATGAAGACAATGGAGAACAAGAGGTTCCTCCCTAAGCTCCAAATGACCCTCTAATTGAGAATGTCACTCTTGCGGAGTTTAGGGCTTCAATGCAATTATTGGCTCAAACCTTTACGGCGCAAGCAAATAGAGAGGTGGTGGCTCCGGCAAACCCAATAAGGGGGATGGGTTCTTCTAGGGTAAGGGAGTTTTTGAGGATGAATCCTTCGGAGTTTAGTGGCTCCAAGGTGTAAGAGGATCCAAATGGGTTCATAGAAGAGGTTTATAAGTTACTTGTTATCATGGGGGTGACTTCTATAGAGAAAGTGGTGCTAGCCTCTTATCAATTAAAATATGTTGCCCAAATATGGTATGAGCAATGGAAAAATAGTAGGCCGGCAGAAGTGGGTCTAATAGAGTGGGAGGTGTTCAAACTAGCCTTTCTTTATAGGTTCTTTCCTCGAGAGTTGAGGGAGGCTAAGATGGAAGAGTTCATCAATCTTAAGCAAGGTAACATGAGTGTCAAGGAGTATGCCTTGAAATTTACTCTTTTGTCTAAGTATGCTCCATCCAGAGTGTCAAATCTGAGGTATAAAATGAATAGGTTTTTGTCGGGTGTGTCCGACATGGTAGCCAAAGAATACCGTATGACAATGCTTATTGATAATAAGGATATCTCACGCCTCATGATTCATGCCGAACAAATGGAAGAAGAAAAACTCAAGGAAGAGAAAGCTAGGGAGAAAAGAGGTCTAGGATGGATGGTGATAAGTCCTTTCATGATAGGTCCAATGGACATGGTCGCTCTAGAAATCGACAAAAGTTTTCCTCACAAGGCTTTTCTAATGATCCTAAGCATACATATGAGAGGGTGTCTACTCCTAGGCCACAAGGGAAAATTAATGAGTCCCTATTGCCCACTTGTTCTAGGTGTTGTAAGAGGCATGAGGGTAGGTGTTTAGCTGGTAGAGAAGGTTTCTATAGTTTTGGTGAGAGTGGCCAAATGAAGAAAGATTGTCCAAAGGCATTGGCTACAAGAAAAGAGGTTAAGCAATTTGCCACTAGTAGTAAGGATCTTGAGCCTCAAAAGAAGATTAGATTTTATGCTCTCCAATCTAGAGAAGATCAAGAGTGATCTCCTCATGTCCCTTCAGGTATGTGTTTATGCTTTAGCAAATTTCTGGATTTCTTATATTTTGTGACTTGTTATGATGGACTTGAAGTCGTCATTATTATGAACGATGCTTCATTGTTGCATTATGTTATGAATTATGTTTATAAGAGCTTGTGTAGGCTTACTCCCAAGGGGGAGATAGTGTGCCTATCTAATAAGGTCATTATGTGATTGTGTGTTGCCATGACTTCCTTATATGCATGTTCATGAAAGTGCTTAGGTCTTGTTAGAAATGACTTATATGCATTGTTTTCCTCACGTTGTAGTGCATTGACTAGAGTTGCATAGAGACTTCATGAGATGATTATATGAGCATGCTTTAGTTTGGAGTTGAAAGATTCTTCCTTCAATAAATGACTTTTGGGAGTAAATTGCATTTAGGCCCCATGAATGTGTGTTGAGCCTGTTTTAGCTAGGAGATGTTAGTTCCTCCTTGAAAATGAATAGATATAGAATTTCATGCACTTTAGGTTGTTAGATGTAGTTCCTACTCCCTTGTGTTGCATTGAGTATGTTTAGCTTGGAGTTGAAGTTTTTGATGAGTTTCTCCTAAAATCATATGAAAGTTCAACCTTCTATAAAGAAAAGATGAATAAGTACCATGATCAAACGATCGAAAAAAGTGAAGTTGCTCCTGGTGATTTTGTCCTTCTATTCAATTATAGGTTGTGCTTATTTCCTGCCAATCTCAAATCAAAGTGGACGGGACCATTTAGAGATGTACAAGTGTTTTCACACTAAGTGGTTGAACTTGAGAATGAGTAAGGACAAGATTCAAGGAAAATGGCCAAAGGATAAAATCTACTTGGTGCAACCAGAGGAGGTCAAAGAGGTGATCGAAGAATGGGATCTTGATGAAGTATTAGTATTGAAGGGGTCTATGTTGTGCCACGACGTTAAGTCAAGTGATGCTTGGGAGGAAACCCAAGATCTTATTTACCTAGTTTAGCAAATTTCCTATGGTTTAATTTTTATTTTTGGCTGGAATAGGTTAATGTAACGACCCGAGAGCACCCCCTAGCCGTTACATGCGTATTCAACCTCTCGAAGGTCTTATACAAGCCTTAACATTCATTCATCGCATAGATCATAAAAATCACTATGAATTTAAAACTTTTATTCAATAAAACCATAAGACTTCAAGAGTCATCAACATTTGAAAACACCAATATGCAAGCGGAACTACTAAGTCTCTTTATCCAATCTTAGACAAGAACTTAAAACATACTAACGGACACGGCCCTTTACAAATGAAATGAAACTTAAGTGTCTATTACAATGACTAAGAAACTTCTAAACATAGTCCTCGAATGTTGAGGACATACCAAAGACTTGGAAGAGTGAAGCAATCCAAGCAACTCCAAAGCACAATCTCCTCCTAGTTACCACAACCTACACTTGTAGTAAAATAGAAGAAAAGGGTTAGTACAACACACATACTAAGTATGAGGATATGCAAAACATGCTAAAAAGGATATTTTTGAGGAAGTTATGCTTTCATGCCATTTTGATAAAATCTCACGAACATCAACATAATAGGCACCGTACAAGTCACAACCAACAATACAAAGTCATATGCTTCACAATACCTCATAAACATACATAAACCATTTACCTTTACCTTCTTTCCTTGGACCTCCACCTTAAGTAACCCTTCAGCAATACCTTTGTGCAATGTATGGGCAACGTCCCATACCATCACCCACACTAAGGCACCACCTTAAGGTCACACAAAGTGCACTTACCATGCATACCTCAACCTTCACCAATTGATCACAGGAAACATATAAGCACATAAGCCAACAAGTCAAGTCATAATGCTAGAACACTCTTCAAATGTCATCCCAAGACTCACCTAAGTAAGACATGGTGATGCAGCCCATACTACCTCTCCATACCACACCCAAGTGATCCTTAAGGCTACACAAGGCAAGCTCCTTTCACATCTCAACATAAATCGTTGATTCAACTTAATGCATTTAGACAACTTCATTCACTAATGACATAAGATCATCACATGCATTCAATTCAACATAAGCACTTACATTCAATTCATTATGACTCACTTTCACATTAGCAGGCTCAAAGACCAACACTTTTATTAATTAGCCTAATAAGACTCATTCATTAATTGTCATTACTAAGACACACAAGATCTCCCTTAAATGTCTACTTGTGGAATGTCTAGATGATGTCCCATTCCACCACCTATCCTAAGTAGTACACCCTTAAGAGACCCTAGTTCATTCATTCATTAGTGTGGGGGAAGAGCCTTAACTGACATAGACCATGGAGCTTGACCTGGAATCCCGGCAATACCCTTACTGGATGAGGGATCCCTACTTGCCTAAGGTAGGGTCATTCTTTTAGCCTTTACGTGATAGAGACTACTTGCTAGTCCTATGTGGGCACATAGTTAAGGGATAGAAGGATTGCTTCTAAGTACCCACATCTCAACTAACAAAGGGGCACCCATCTTAAGGGTTGCTACTAAATACTCACTTCTCAACTAACGAAAGAGTATCCACCCATCTTCATATCCTCTCGGTGCTAGACATTACTCCCCCACAGAGTTTGGACATTCATTTCATTTAGGGATAAGAATTGCTACTAAGTACTCTCATCTCAACTCACGAAGGAGCACCCATCCTAGCCCAACATTCATTCATTTAGGGATAAGGATTGCTACTAAGTACTCTCATCTCAACTCACGAAGGAGCACCCATCCTAGCCTGACATTCATTAAGGAAGCTCTTGGATTCAAAGATGAGAAAACCTTTCATCTAGGAACCCCATTCATTTAAAATGAGTACTTTATGAGACTATCATTACAATAGACCCAACTTTCATTCGTTAGCATTAACTCCCATTCTTTTCATTCATTCTCACATTCTTTCATTCATTCTTCACTAGGTGTGAGAAGAGGTAAACATAGTCTACCTTAACCTCATCTTCATTATAAGTCATTCAAAGAAGACAACAACCAAGTATAACACATAAAGTCTCTACACAAGGTCACCTTTCATACTCTTAGACCATACACAAATTTGCATCATATCACATTACCTTCACATAATCAACTTTACTAAAAATAACAATCATCCAACTTTGCCTACAAGGCCATGATCACAGCATGCTTATAAAGTAAACACCTCCCCACTTTCAAAGGGATCAAACCTCACAATTCTAACATCTACTACATATATATATATATATAAATACTAGAATCAAATAATATATTCACAACTTCATCATCATCATAAATCTTAGGTCACAATTGCCCATTCAAGGCCAACATCCAATATAACACAATTGACCATCAATTCCTCATAATTCAATATAGAACAATACATAAATCAATAGCCCAAAACAATTTACACATTAATATCACATTATTAGCTCATAATCAATAGACCCACTTTAGACCCAAAATTAGGGTTTCAAGATATGCAAGGGTTCATGGAGTTTTTTTACCTCAAACCCATCAATATTAACATAAAACATCATTTGAAATACTTTCATGCAAGAACCCAAGATTAGAATTGAAATTGGGGGGTTTTTAGTGTTTTTGAAAAACATTGAAATCACTTTGATTTGGCTCTTTGATTGAAAGGAGAATCAAAGATAAAATCCCCATACCTTTATGATTAATTTCCTAGGAATTTGAAGAGAAATCAGTAAGAACCCATCCCCTAGCTTGAAGCTTCAAAGATGTCTTCCATGGAGTTCTAGAGAGAGTTTATTTGAGAGGGAAGGTTCAATTGGAATAATGAGGTCCAACCCTAGGTTTTGGGGGTTTTATCCACTTAAAATACCCTAAAATAGGTAGAATAACCATTTATAATATTTCCCAAATTACCCAAACTACCCCTCACTTAGTTGGACCTTTTTAAACAAGTCAAACTTGAGTTTTATTTTCGCAAATTTCGTCGGGAAACAAGTCCGCGATGCGGAGGTGTTCCCACAAGTTTCTAGAAATTAAATTTTGAGATAGTAGAGTCCGCGACGCAGACCAAACTTTTGGCCTTTGGTGGAGCTAGTCTGCGACGCAGACATTCTCCCTCCATGAGCATTTTGCAAGTTGCCTTGGCAGCTTGTTTGGCCAAGGTTGGGGTCCTCCTCGGGGACCCTTAGGTTGGTCCCGGGGCGTCGTACTTGAACGTTTTGACCCTAAAAGCATTTATTAAGACACTAGGGTTACCTCTACTGATTTTAGACTCCAAACAACACATAAAAACATGAACAACATACTAGAACACACCAACACGTAAAAGACTAATTTCTGAACGTCTTGGTCGTCCCTTGACATTTGACTTCCAAACTCTTTAAAACTGACTAAAAAGGATATTATTCATTATTTTAACAAGTTATTAATGCATAAAACACATGTGAGGCTCTACTTTATCCTACTTCATTTTGAGGGGTGTTACAGTTAAGTTAGGGTCCAAAAAAATTCAAGTAAATGTAAGAGGAATTCCTAATGTTTGCTACATGTGAAGGAAAGAAAGAAAAATCTGGAAAACCTTTAGATGCAAAGGGACCTACAGATGGATCCCACGGGTCGTATGAATTCCTATCAACCGTAGGCCTTGCTCGTAGAACTTCACGTAAGAAGAAACCTTTGGCTACTAGTTCTATGGTTCCCATCTATGAGTTGTCGGTCATTCAACAAACTGTAGATGGAAAACATAGAGCTTATGTGTAAGTACAACTGCAACTTGAAGTCTACAGGTGCATAGTACAAACCGTATAAAACTTGATGGTCGTATGTTTCCTGAATTAACCTAAGTGTTGAATAGAATGACGGAGGCTGTCTACGGATCATAATAATTTCTATGGTCCGTAGACGGGCTTTCGTCGAAACCTTTTAGTTTAAATTAAATGACCCAAGACGTGACCCCTTTTTCAAATGAAACCCCTCACTTTCAAATTCATCCCACCTTTTCCACTATCTTCAACTGTCACAACCTTTTCTTTCTCCTGCCATTCTACCATAACTTCCAACCCTTCAAATTCAACTTCTCACCATTTAAACCCTTCTTCCCTTTTCCTTTCGTTTTCCTTCTTCCTTTCTTACATTTTCTCAAACTTTAATTCACCATATTCAAGGCAATTCACGGGTCAGTCAAATATGAAGTGTGGGCTTCGAAGTTTAAGTGTCTATGTTTGAAAATGCACTCACACAACGTCAAATCACTTTTCAAGGTATGATATTCGACCCTCGAATTGATTCAATTTGGAATGTGGTTGAAATTTGAAGGTGATACTTGACCTAGCGTGTTAGTGATTTGCTTTATTGTTTAAAAATAATCATTGTGATTACATTATTGTGAGTGTTGTCAATTTTTTGCATATGTATCATAGTCTTATTTGTATAACTAGTCATTGTGTAGTGCTTGCCTTCAAATAACCCCACTGAGACTGGTGTCATTTACTCTAGGCCATGCAGAATCCTATTTATCATGGTCCCAGAGATGTCCATAAGCTTACCCCACACTCACACTGTGTCTAGTGGTCCCTAAGTAACTACGATTGCTTCCTGCCCCTTCATTGTTGTTTAAGTGTCTGTAGTAAAATTCATAAGTGTCGCTACATAAGAGGCGTATACCTCTCTGGTTTGGTGGTGTGCAAACTCTCACTGCGTGTTGTTCATCCATTCAAACTGATGCATTTAGAAGAGCCTGTAAATTTCCCGAGATGCATGGATTTCTGCCACTACCACTCTAGACTCGGCTATAATTGGTCGCCCGCCTAAACCGCCAACCCTAGATCTGCAATACTCAAAGAATTTATCTGATCTGGGGATTGTCCACATCCGGCGAAAGTAGTCAAATATTTTTTGCCTCACTACTGGGTAAGATTCTCGCTAGTGAACATATTGCACCATTGGTTCCCCTGATATATCATCAGCACCCTCTTCCTAGGCCTCATCATCTTTCGAAACTCTAGTTTCCTCCTCTGCACCCTCCTCTGGTTGAGGTTCATTTGTACTGACGCGGGAGCTACTTTAAGATCCCTGCTCACTCTCGAACTCACTGCCTTCCTTTTTAGACTGGGAAGGAGTATGTTGCACAATAACTCTAGTTGTCTGAGATCTAGTAGCTTGGGGAGAGTGATCTTCAATCTCAGTAGTTATCTAACTTGGAAGCTACTCGAGTCCTCCTCATTTGGAGTTTCAGCTGGAGAATGAGATGGTGAAACGTATGATTGTGTGGTCTTGCGCCTACGTCCCATTGTTCCTGAAAAAGCAGAGTTAATAAGTATATCCACTAAACGACCCACTAATGGGTACTCTGACTCCCCTGTGTAAGTATACACAGTGACGCCTTACCTTAATAATGGCGTCACCCAATCTATCATTATGAAAGGCCACAAAATGAAATTAAAAAAAAACAACAAAAATTAATAAAAGATAGAATATATATATTTTTTTGTTTATATCTAAGGGGCACTATACGGTCCGTGGTGGGTACCACGGCTTGTTTAGGACATCGTGAACATGATCTAGTGTTGACCCCTTCACTGGTGAGATATCATGGAGGATTTTATGGTCCGTGGTAAGCACAACGGCCCGTTATGTCCCTCGTGAAGAGTTTCCACTTTGTGTGAGTCACCCAAGTGTTGTTCACGAAGTGTTACATGAGTCGTGCTCCCTTGAATGGTGTGTGAAGCCTCTCATGTACTTACAGTTGGGCAACTTTTTGTCCCTTTTCAACCCTATTCAATTAGACTACTCTTAGCGATCACAAACTAATGCAAAAATGATGTTTCCTAGCATTTCTATAGCATGAGTACAAAAATTGATTCTACCCACACAAAATATTCATCAACATCCACAATTTTGCATCAAGTTCAAAAATTTCTACCATACCCATAATCAAACAACTCCTATTTCCACATTCCAATTCACTTTGCTCAATATACACAAGTGTGCAACATTCAACTATGCAATTCGGACTCAAATTAACAACTACATCCATCATTCATCGTAAATCCATCACAAAACTCCAATACCCACACAAAAATCAAACGATTCAACAATTTATTACATACCCACAACATATAAACCCTAAAAACCAATTCAACAAGTAATAATACCAAAATTCGAACAAAGATTTGTAGTTCTAAGTTCATTATAGATAAGATCAAACTTATATCAAGTAGGGAGATGAATTTACTTCAAATTTTCGCACAAAAATGAGAAGATGAACTTGATTCTATGGGTTTCCTTGAAATGTAAACTTAGGGCTTAGATATTTCTTTGATTTGAAGTTATTGATGATGCAAAACAATTAGAATGGCTAAGGGAGACGTTACAAATGGAGAGAAAGTGAAGGAACCTGACTCTTGGCGCTTTGGATGTATTGAAAACCAACAATTGGTTTATCGGGTCGCGCAGGTCGGGTTAGGGCATCATTGATGAATTACTCGTAACGGGCCGTGATGAAGCTTATGAAGAGCACCACGGCTCGTGTGAGTGGTCGTGTACTTTACATGGGAAAATAAACTTACTTGTGGGTTCACGAGAGAGTAGACGTCCGTTTAAGGTCAAACGAACTGTAAGCCCTTTCATGGAATGCATTTTCCAGTATGCTTCTGTCAGGGAGTTGTTGACATTACAGGCTGTGAAATGGATCATGAGGAGCACCATGGCCCGTGAGGTTAGTCGAGATGGTCGTCCAAGCTCTAGCTCATTATTAATTTGTCAAACTCTTTGTTGCACACGCACATACTATAACACTATAAAAATTAATTATTTACTACAAAAATTTAAACTACCTATTACAATTACATCTTGGAATGCCTCCTAAGTAGCGCATTTAACATCGCGGCGCAACGTAGGTCTCTTGATTACTCAAACTTCATCAAGCTTGCATTCCTCCACTATCTTTGCCTCTTCCAGGACTCCCAAGTATACTTTGACTCGCTGGCCATATGCCTTGAACCTCTCTCATTTTAGATTCTCGAGTTCAATAGCTCCAGACTGCAACACTTGAGTAACTTTGAATGGCCCGGACTATTTGGATCTCAGTTTCCCAGGAAATAGAAGAAGCCTCGAGTTGAAAAGTAGCACTAAGTCACTAGGACTAAAAGTGCTCTTCTCAATGTGTTTATCGTGATACAACTTCATCATTTCATTATACAGCGCAAATCGCTCATAAGATCTCAAATGAATTTCATCAATTTCATTAATTTGATCTAATCTGAAGTTCGCAGCTTCATTCCAACTCATGTTTAACTTTTTCAGTGCCCACGGAGCTTTATGTTCCAGTTCCACAGGAAGATGACATGCGTTTCCAAACACCAACATACACGGTGACATACCAATGGGTGTTTTCAAAGTTGTCCGATATGCGCATAGAGCATCATCTAACTTTCTTTCCCAATCTGTTCTATTGGCATTCACTGTCTTTGCCAATATAGATTTATCTCCATGTTAGACAATTCTACTTAACCACTTGTTTGTGGATGCTACGGTGTCCCCACTTTGTGTTGTTTCACCCCATATTTTGCCAAAAGTGCGGTGAACACTTTATTACAAAAGTGTGAGCCTCCATTACTGATAATGAGTCTAGGTGTGTCGAATCTTGAAAATATGTTCTTCTGCAGAAAACCTACGACACTTTTACGATTATTTCTTGGAAAGGCTACTGGTTCAACCTAATTATAAACATAATCCAGTGCCACCAGTAGATATTTCTACCCATTAGAGTTCATAAATAGTCCCACACATTCAATCCCAGAAATGTCAAACAATTCAACCTCCAGAATAGGTGTCATTCGTAGCTCATGACGATGAGAGATAGTGCATTGCAGTTGACAAACATCATAGCCTTTGACCAAGTCAGACAAATCTCTATGGATTATAGGCCAATAATATCCACTTTGGAAGACCTTGTGGGTAGTTCGTTCTCCCAATGGTGAAAACCTACCGAATAGGAGTTTCAGGACACTAAGATACTCAACATTTCAGCTTCAGGTACACATCTCCTGATGATGTTATCAGCACACACCCTATATAAATAAGGTTCATCCCATAAATATATACCCTCATAATGTAGGAATTTCTTCCTTTGATGAAATGTCAACCCGTCAGGCATCAACTCACTGACAAGATAGTTAGCAAAGTCAGCAAACTAAATAATGTGATCGAGAGTGGCAGCTAATAATTGCTCATCTGGGAATGAGTCATGAATGTCTAACTCAACTTCTTCCTTCTTTTCTACTTCCAACCTCAACAGGTGATCAACCACCTTATTATCATAACCTCTTATATCTTTGACTTCAAAGTCAAACTCTTGAAGTAACAACACCCATCTTATAAATCTAGGTTTTACGTCTTTCTTTGCCATTAAGTACCATAGTGCTGCGTGGTCAGTGTGAACCACCACTCTAGTACCTAGAAAATATAAACTACAACAAGTACTTCCCGCTAAGTGACAGTTTAGTTTCGTTGCGCTCCATTCAGCGCCTTGCTAGCATTGTAGATCGAGTGAAATATCTTGTTTTTCCTTTGCCCGAGCACAACTCCCAAGGACGTACCACTCACATCACATATGATCTCAAATGGCTCCGACCAATCTGGACCAATGATCAACGGAGCTGAGATCATATTTTCTTTTAGGCACTCACACACTTTTGTGAGTGCTTCATCAAAAATAAATTTCACACATTGGGCTACCTAGCAAAGCTGTGGAGAGTTTGAGGAACCACTCAGCGGTCCGCTTAACGTCCACACATCAAACATGCCTCCCCGACAGATGAGGCAATTGCTTAACTAGGATTATCCTTTGCCTCCCTCTTTGTTATTTTCTATTTGTACTTTCGAATGTTTGTTATTTTCATTTGAGGACAAATACATTTTATTTGTGGTGGGGTGAGGCCCACCTTTTGTGTGAATATTGATGTTCATGTTTTGTGCTTATATTTGGGTTGTTCTATTTTAACTGATATTATCACTACCTTTCTGTGGATGTTTGAGCTTATGGCTCATTTTGTTTTATATTGCAAAACGACTTTGACCCTTCAATTTTTTTTTGAATTTTTCACACATTTTTACCACCTCTCATGTGTTGAATGTGGTTGTTCTATTGCAAAAAATTGAGTCTCGGTTCCAATTAATACCGATGACTTGAATAGTTCTCTCAATCGAACGAACATGAATGCGCGGCTACGATGAGGCCAAATGAAGTTGCATAGACAATATGTGAACTCTTTGCATCTCGTTATGACTAGCCTTGTATAAAATTGATTCTCTTGTGATGATCATTGCACACTAACAAAAGTGTGGAGTCTTGTTTAACTTATAGTGTCAATGCCTAGTGTGTTGAGCTTACCTCTGAACTATGCATGATAGATCCTAGAATTTACCCCGTTGGTCTGGTCAACTCTGTGATGCTATCTGTTGATATGATCTTAGGCAACTTCTATGAGTGTGAGCCAATTTGACATATACCTCTTTTGTGACTTACCCTGTGAGCGTGTGAACCAATTTTGAACATCCTTTGAGCCTGTCCCTTATCTTTGGAAGAAACTTGATGAAAACTAGACCTTTCTTAATCCATCACCCATAATCCTCAAGAAGTTGTGGTTAGTTGAATAGCCAACTTAGGACAAAAGCCTAAGTTGGGGGTGTGTTGAAAAGATAGGGGCAAGTGAAGAAGTGCAAGGAAAGCCTCCTCTTACCCATGATTTTGAGAAAAATGGAACCCCTCCATATAAAAAAAAAAAGAGAAAAGAAAAGATAGAAAAGTAAAAGAAAAAAAATGAAAAAGAAAGTAGTGGAGTAAGTACAAAAGAAATGGGGTTTCCTAACAATTCATGGGAAGCGAATAATAGGATGACCTATTAAGCACTAATGTAAATGATGAAGGAAAAAGGAAAGGAAGTGTTGAGAGTACCACATTTCATGAGGATGAAAGTCACTGAGCCTAAATGACCACACCTTTGAACTTAGCCCCATTACAAGACTTGAAAAGACCTTTTTGATCTTGAGTGAGCTGAAACAAATGTTGATTGGAAAATACGAGCAAACCTATGGGTGAAATTATGCATTATGTTCTTCTTTTTTAGTGTAAGCACTGTATCTGATTCCAAATCTTTAAACTGTGAAACCATTGTGTGAATATGGAATCATTCTTTGTGTGAGGGAATTTGAACACTATAGTTGAGCTTGAACTTACATTTGAAGAAAGTATTTTGAGCATTAGATTCGTTGATATTGGTGAGTCACAACTTGAATCTTTGAGTGCACATTTGATCTTTGCATAAGTAAATTTAGTCTTGTTGTGTGCATTCATGATTGAGTCTTGTGTAGCACTGTTCGAGACACCCTTTTTGAACGGATGAACTTGAGTTTGCTTGAGGACAAGTAAAAGCTTAAGTTGGGGGTGTTGATGAGTCCACAAATTAGACTCATTCAAGGCTATACTTTAATAGAAATTGTGTTCTCAAATGCTTATTTTATCTCAATATCTGATGAAAACCCTTAAGTTTCAAGTATTTGAAGTCTTAAGTAAAGCTTGGACACTACGTCGCAAAAAGGAATGAAAAGGCTGAAAAGAACGAAGAAATGAAGGCATGAGGATCGTCGAGTCCACTTGGTGAGTCACCGAAGGGTCTTACTTCGCCTTTTGTTCCAGTGTGCTGAGCCCTGAAGAAAAGGATCAAGTCAGCAGAAAAATGTAGCAGTCAGCGCATAGTCGAGCAGTTCCGCGAAGCAGTTCCATGCCGCCTAATGACCCAGAGCACGACGATGCTGAAGGCTGGTACAAGACGGCGATGAACTACACCAAAGGGTGAATCGCCAAGTTGATCGGTGATTCTGACTAATGACGCTGAACGATCCGCTGCAGTACAAATCTGTGATAACATATAAATACTAGTTAGAGTTTTAGTTTTAGTAGGGAACAATTATTATAATTTTCACTTAGAGTCGAACAATTGTGATAATTTTAATATAGAATAGTGCTTTTTGAAGGTTTTGAAGACTTGAAGAAAAAAAGGGTTTCATCTCCAAGGATTTTAACTTGGGTCTCTTGGATTCTTTATTCTTGGCCTGTAACAAGACTGAAATCTTCATACCCATTTGAATGCAAGCCATTTAGGTATAAATTTGTATCTCTTGATGTGTGGCTAAAAACCCCAATTCTTGGGGTGTGATTTAGCGAATATGGGTGAAGATAATTGTTGGATCTTGCTTGCTAATAGTTTAATCGTAGTTTAATTGTGATTTCATTTACCGGTTGTGGATGAATTTAATGAATTTGTAGTTGCAAATACAAGTTTATTGATGCGTTTTTGGCTTGATCGAGAAAGAGGTCGTAAAACTAAGACCACTAGATTAATGGCCAGTGTGAGTGGGTCGACATGAGGTTCAGCTCGATATAGTGAACCCTAGTCCCATGTCAACACACTCAGCTCGAGAAAGTGAGTGGGGTAAGGCGTAGGCTGGTCTTCATGCGGCAAGTGGGTGTCTGAGAGGAAGGCATTTGAAACGGGGTAAGTTGCTCGAGAGAGAGCTTATCCCCCTTAAAGCTTACCGTAGTCACAATTACACTATGGATCTTCTATTGAAAGCATTTACCCAATAATCTAGCTTAACCCGTATTCCCGTCACATCCCAAGGATCCCCTCTCATTGCTTAGAAACCCTTGTTTATTTTATTGATTTTTTTTACTTACTAGTAACAACCCCCACCCCCGCCCTTGTTAATTGACACATTTGTGTCCCCCTTTAATTTACAATATTTTTACTCGTTAATATCTTTAGCTACGACTAGTTAAAACTAAATTTTATTTTTCTATAAATTCTCAAAACCACTCTCTTGGGACGATCCCAACCCTTTGTTGGGTTACTAAACTAATGTACGATCATAGACACTTGCATCGGAAGTTGTGTCTTAATTACGCAAACATGATTGCTCACTCACAACAAGGATATTATCATCGCACAATAAAGTGTTCTCAAGAACATCACAAGGTAAAGACTCACTATGCTCACATAAAGACAAGCTATTATTTACACTCAATGGGCAACTAGCCACACAATGATGCTCCGAGTTCAAGGAAATGTAAGCGTTAGCATTGTTACATTGTAGCTCATAGGAAGAAGTGTCTTCACCTTGGCTATCAACATTGGAGCATATTTGCTCATTTTCGAAGCTTTCAAGAACCTCATGATTCTTCACATTTTGAGGTGCCTCACTAGGCTTGCTTCTAAGGATACCTGCACAAGTTTTCAAACAACTAGAGAAAGAAAAGTTACATGATTTAGGAGAAAAATGTGACGAGCCTCTCACATCACTCCACCCAACCTCTCTTTTTTCCACTCTAGAGTTGTCACTTTTCACACCCTTTCTCAACTCAATCTTTTGTCTCTCAATTTTATGGGAGTTAGGGCAAGTACCAAGGATTCCTTTTGAAGGGTTAGAAGATCCCTTCAAGTTCAACTTCCATTTTGGTGCACAAGGAGTGGGTGTTTTTGACTTGCATGTCCAACTCCTTAGTGCCAACCGTACGAGGAGTATCTTGTTTTTCTTCCAAGGGTAACTCCTTAGGCTTATCTTAATGATGAATAACTTGCCTATTTTGTACCATAGACTTAACCTTTTCAAACATCCGCAAGAAATCATCAAAATCTTCCCTCAACGTTGTAAACGATTCTCTTAACTTCACTACTTCATGTTTAGTGTTCCTCCCCTTCTACCTCAAACCTCATCACCATACGGAGAACAAGAAACATTGGAACTAGGATGAGAAGAATAAATTATCATATTTTGAGAAGTAGGGAATGTATTTATTCTATGGTCCACACAACAAATTTGAAATGGTCCCACCCAAACATCTATGCCTTATTTCTTAGGATAGGAAGTAGCACAAGACGAGTTAGTAAATTCAACCTCACAACTTCCATTTCTATGTATATTCTGCTCAAAGGATTCATGACCTATGGGAAAAAGAATTGTACCTCACATCGCCATCATAACCATGGTGCGTAGCATGAGAACCTTCATCTTCACAATGGTATACATCATAAGGTCCTTCTACCCCTAAAACATCACCACAAGAATCATAAGTTCCATTCATCTCAAAATCATCTCCGGAGTAGTAGTTCTCACCACTACGTTGTTCATTATACCATGAACAAACATATCCCTCAAAAGAATCACCATCATAAACAAGAGCCCCATTACCATGCTCATAAGGACCATCATAGACATCACAAAATTCATTTTCACCATGCTCATAGTTCATATTGCTACAAGCGTATTCACTAATGTTATCTCCACAATATTGGGAAGTTACGGATGACATTCTTCCTTGTAATCACCTTGGGTACCTACAAAACATAGCAATCAAGGTTAGTGGAAAAATTCCTAACAGCTCTCGTATTAGATCTCACACTCACCTTCCTAAAATGTCTTCCCAAAGTTGATAGAGAACTACCTTTGCCCAATCAATTCACAAGATCATTAATTCTTTATGGTGGAGTGGATTCCTGTGACTCTTGAAACAAGGAAAACTCAAATAAAAACTGATGGAATTGAATCAACAAGGTTATCAATGAATTAAGATGAGAAAAGTAGAATAAAGAAGCACCAAAAGATTCGGACTCAAAATAAACCAAGCAACAAAAGTAAAAAAATTACTTATGGTTACTTAATTAGACGGATCAAAGTAAAGATTTGATGATTAAAAACTAGTTAACAAGTAATTAAACATGTTAATTAATTGTTAAATAGTTGAAAAATAGAAGAACAAAAGAGTGTGGAAGAAGAAGAAGTGAATTTGGACACTTAGAGAATTTTTAAGCCTCAATAAAGTTCATCACTTGTAAGACTTTGATTGGATGATTTAATGATTAAAACTAATTAAAAAGTAACTAAAGCTGTTAGGTAACTATTAAATAGTCGCGGAATTGAAGGAAAAAAAGTGTAGAAAATGAATCACGAAGTTTGGACACTTGGAAAAATTTAAGGTCCAAAAAACTTCCCATACTAAGAATATTTTTGGGCTTTCAAGTGTAAAATGTGCAATTTTCAGCCGCTGAAACTGAGCCCCACGCGCTGACTAGGCGTATGGGCCTTATTGGCGCTGACAGCTGCTGTGCTGTTCGCTGACTGGTGCTCCGTGGCTGCTGACTCAACAATCAACTGTTGACTGCTGACGTGGCATGGCCACATGGAATTTCATTTTTTTTTTAAATTCAATTTTATTTTTAATTTCGTTTTTTGTTTTAAAAAAATCTCCATAAGTGGACCAATAAACACTTTGACCAACTTTGACTTGAGAATATTGGATCAAATGTACTTTCTTCTTTCTTCTTCTTCTTCAAGAAGAACTTGAAGACACCAAGAACACCTAGAACACCAAGAATAGGGATGGCAATGGGGGAGGAGGAGTGCTGGGCGGAGCGGATTTTCTCTTATGCGAGGAGGGGTGGAGCTGCCTATATGTGGGTGTAGGGCAGGGCAGAGCAGGTTGAAATATTTTTTAAGGGATTTCATGCGGGTGTGGGTTAGTTTTACTTTACTACTTTTACTAAACATGAACAATTTGAATATGCTAGAAGACATTTCAATAGTACCCTTTTCATGTCCTTCTTTCTTCACTCTAATCTTTTCCAAATGAAAGTCTTCAATCGTATACTCTTCACTCAATTTTATCTTAATTTATTCACTTGTAATATTCATCATTTTAAAAAAAATATCTCTTATAATATTCATAACTCTTTATTTTATAATCACTGAAATGGCATCAGATTTTGGTCTCCAATTTAATTGTCCCTGTTTTGGACTTTTCCAAATCTTATAAGTTGGGGATATTGTGAGGTACTATATATAACATATTTATTACGGTTTAGTAAAACTATTCAATCGTATGCTAGTGTGTCATAAACTTTGAAAATATTTCAATAAAATAAATACTATGTATTGGTTTTTAATTTGATGAATTTTATTAATGTGTCTAACTCAGTTTTTTTCTTTAAAATGTTATTTCGGGGTGAAGTGGGGTGGGTCTATGTAGGGCAGAGCGGGGAGGGCTGAAAATAGAATTTTGTGCAATGCGGGGCGGAGCAAAGCGGGTTGAAATCTTTGTGAGTTTATGCAGGTTTGCCCTGCAACCGCCCCACCCCGCTCCATTGCCATCCCTAACCAAGAACACACAATAAATCCCAATACACTCAAATCAACTCGGAATTGCCTCAAAATTTAGGATTTTCTTCCCTTCAACTTAGAGAACAAAGCCCACTAATTATTAACCTCCAATTTCTCCTCAATCAACAGACCTACTTTCAAAATTTGAAAAGCTTGAAACCCTTCAATGGTAACTTCACTTCTACAACTCCAAATTGAACAAAATTTGAAACCTTGACTCCAAAAACTCTAGGGAACAAGGATCTAGTGCCAAAAACAACAGATAAAAAAAATCATTTTTTTTTTGACAAATTTTTTGGACTCTTTTTTTTTTATTGCAAACCAAGGCTAGATTTGTAGGAACAAATCTAAACCTAGGCTCTTGCGACCAAATTATAAGAATTCCAATTGGGGATGAAAACAATTGAAATCAAATGCAGAATTAAACAACACAAAAGTAAGATAGATTAGAAATAAGAGATAAGAAGAAAAGAAAGAAAGACTATTTGATTAAACAATCAACCAATGAATAAGAGAAACTTGAATTCGAAAAGAAACAACTCAAATTGAAAACCACAAATGAATAATCTCAAGTGAACTCAAGGTTAAGAAGTCCTAAATCAACAATGGGAATCCACCCATCACTAATCTAGATTAAGCTACACTAAGATAGGCTAACCTATAGGGATTCCACCCTTAAACTACACTCTTGAAAGAGTTTGTTCATTTAACATTCAAAGTCCATATAGTCTATCTAAGTCTTCAAAAATAAAAGAGACTACTATTTATACTAATAAAATAAAGAAAAAACTTCTTTAACAATTTTACCCTTAATGAGGTAAGGGCCTTGTTTGGTTGTCTTCTTTTGTGAATTCTTGAAAATAAAATAAAGAAGACACTTCTTTGACAATTTTACCCTTAATGAGGTAAGAGCCTTGTTTGGTTGTCTTCTTTTCGAAATGCTTGAAATTATAAGATGACCATTTGCACAAATGGTCTATTTCTTCTTTCTCTTCACTTAGATAGACTTTCCACACACTGTACTTCTTGATTTTGTGTCCATGAAGCTCCTCTAATGCCTTTACCCGATCCATGCTATCCATTTTGTCATCAGGTTATAACCAGAATATCCATTTAAAATGTAGTCCCAACCTTTACCAACTAACCAATCAAGCATCCGGTCCTTGAATGGCATTTGGAAGTGGTCTTTTAATGTCCACTTGTTCAGATTTTGAAGTCCATGCACACTCGCCAACCTGTCACTGGTCTATGTGGAATCAACTCATTCTTCGCATTTGCAACCACTATCATACCACCTTTCTTGGGCACACACTGCACTAGACTAAAACAATGACTATCAGAAAGAGGGTACACAACCCCTTCATTTAACCATTTAATAATCTTGTTTTTTACCACCTCTTGCATCGGTGGATTCAGCCTCCTCTAATGCTCTATACTCGGGTTACAATCTTCCTCCAACTTGATTTAGTGGGTGAAAATACCCGGGGGTATTCCAATAATATATGAAACGGTCCAGCCAAGAGCTTTTTTGAATGTTGTCAAGACACTCACTACACTTGCACTTGTTGATAATTCAGATCTACAACTAAAATAACTCGCAGCGTATTATTAGAACCCAAAAATACATACCTCAAGTGGCCAGACAACTATTTCAACTCTAGCACATATGGTTCCTCAATATATGGCTTTGCTAAAGGACTTGACATGTTTTTCAAGTCTAAATCTAACCTGTTTGGAGAATTGGAGTGTGACCCCATATCTTGCAGAGCATTTACAGTCTCCTCATAATCATCCCTAAGGTGTTCATCACAATTCATTTTTACTGCGGCAATGTCTCTACAACAAATCTTTCTTCAATTGATGCTTCTAGGTCACCCTCATCAACAATATTAATTGCAGAAATCACACTCATATCATGTGGTTGCTTCATAGACTTGCATACTATTAATTGCACCTCTTCTTTGCTGAGTTGAAATTTTAGTTCCCTACTTTCAACATCAACTAAAGCCCAACCTGTGGCCAAAATAGCCTTCCAAAAATTAGGGGAACCTCAAAATCTACTCTGCAATCCAGGATCACAAAGTTATTTGGAAAAATGAAGTTGTCTACCTACACAAGTAAATCGTAATAATTCCCCACAGGTTGCTTCACTGACCTATCTGCCATCATCAACCTCATCGAAGTGGGTTTTGGAACACCCAACCCTAATTTCTTATATATAGCTAATGGCATTAGATTGATGCTCACCCCTAGATCACATAGGGCTTTTAAAAATTTGAACGCGCCAATAGTGCATGGTATAGTGAATGCACCTGGGTCCTCCTTTTTTTTTTGCATTAAGGATCTTGTAGAAATAGGACTACAATGATGAACGTTGTCGATTGGTTCAAAACTCACAACTCTCTTCTTTGTAACTAAGTCCTTCATGAACTTGGCATATCCTAGCATCTGCTCTAAAGCTTCTACTAACATAATGTTCATCGACAACTGCCTAAGCATAGCTATGAACTTTATAAACTTCCCATCTTCATCTTTATTCTTGAGTATTTGAGGGAATGGAGGAGGAGGTCTAGGTATCTGTGGTAAAGGAAAAGTTACCTCTATTGTTGTTTCTTTTGCCTCAATCAGATTCTATGATTCTTTAGCCACTATGTATCACACTGGCTTTCAACCTCATCCTCTACTTCTTCATCTTTCTCTATGGTCTGTTCTTGATCAATATTTGCATGTTTTGGTTCATATAGGGACTTGCCACTTCTAGTAGTGATTTCCCTGCACTGCCCATCTTTCTTGGAATTTTGAATCATATCGCTAGGGAGTGATCCATTCTTCTAGTAGTGGTTCCATGATGCAGTGTTGGATCGCCCAAAGTTACAGAACTTGAAGATGCTGAAGGCCAGAGCAGAAAGGTGATGAAGTTGGCCAAAGGGCAGATCGCTGAGTTGATCGGCGATCCCGACTTACTGCGCTGAGTGGTCCTACATATTTTTTGTGACTATAAATCCATTTTCAAACATTAATCTTAGGACCTTTTATCATAATCTTAGAATCAATTTTTAAAATTTCAGTTTTGAACTCTTAGTATTGAGACTAAACTTTTCCTTAGCTCTGAAGAATTAAAGTTTTCCATTTTTGAGAAATTGGAAGTTGGTCTTTGAGATTCTTCAACTTGGACCTTTGTAAAGTTGAAATCAATCTTACCTAGTTGATGGAAACACAATTTGGTAACAATTTCTATCTTTTTATTATGTCTTGCTAAAACCCCATTTCTTGGGGTGTGATTATGGGTTGATTTATCTTATGGGTATTGCTAATTGTTAGTTTAAATACTGTTTAGAAGAGATTTCATTCAGTAATTGTGGTTTAATTATTTAAAGGGTTGTAGTTGGAAATGCAATTCTACCTAAGTGTTTTTGGCTTGTGTGAGAGAGAGGTTTTAAAACAAAAATTACTGAATTGATGATCTGTGGGTACTGCGTTGTCATGGGTTTATCTCGAGAGAGTGAATGGACTAAAGCGTAGGTTGTTCTTAATTGCTTGCTTGTTGATGTTCGAGAGAAACCAATTTGATTCAGGGTAAATTGTTTGAGAGAAAGTTTATCCCCACTAAATTCTAGCTTAGTCACTTATTTACAACTATTTACTAACTGTTGCAATCACCCATTTGTCTATATTAGCCTCTAATCCAATCACATCCCAAGAAGTCGTCTCATTATTTGTTACTTCGTGTTATTTTTTGTTGTTGTAGCTGATAGTTAAACCTAGACCCCCTTATTTGACATTCGTGTCACCCCTAATTTGAATTATGTTTTTATTCGATAATGTCTATTCCTATGGTTGACTTGAACATATTTGCACTTCATTATTGAATCTTAAACACGTACCACTCCCTGTGGGATTCGACCCAAACTCATTTAGTTAGGTTATTTTACTGACTAACGATCGTTGACACTTAGAATTGGGTGAAGTATCCTGATACGTGAAATCAACCTCTCATAATGTGCTCCAACTGTAACATTTTTGCCTTTTGGTTCCATCTGAACTACAAGGGATGAAGAAATGTGAGGAATTTTTTCTTGGGTCAGGGTGGGACATCAAGTAGGTCTATGAGGGGTGTGTTTTGATTTTTCTTTGGTGTTTTGTGAGTTTTCATTATTTGTGATGGAAGAATATTGTTTCGAAGAAGCTTTGATGGAGGATTAATGGAGGCTTTTGGGATTTTATTGAAGATATTGAGGGAATAAAGAAGAAGAATAATTTTGAGAGTTGAGAGAAATTTGGGGAAGTTGGGGCCCGGGTAGGTATTTGGAAGAGAGAAAGTGAAGTGAAATTTGTGTGGGTAGTTGAATTAAAGGTGGAATTTTAGTGGGTTACACGGAAAGATAAAAATATTTGTTGAAGGGCATGGTATTGGCGCAGGGAGCCTCCAGTGCGCCTATAATGGTGTTCAGCAGTTATGCATGTGGTGTGGCGCACCTGGTCTACACCTGGCAAAGGCTTCAGTAGTATCATAGCTTGCGCTCGCACTTCCGGTGCGCCAGACCAAGGGATGTGTTGTTTCACACCTGTCGCGGCGCTCATGTCCTGTGTCACACTGGTCATGCATTCGTTTAGTCCGGGTTTTTCCTGTGCCTCTCATCCTCCTTTTGTGTGGTATGCTTTCAAAGTTGTGCGCATCAACCAAAATATTTTAAATATATATGGTGGGTTGCCTCCCACCCAGCGCCTTAGTTTCGATCGCAGCACGACTCCTCCTTTTGTATTTTCCTCGTTTTTCTCTTCTTTTTTTCATAGTTCCTAACTATTACAAGTAAATCAAACTTAACTAAAATCCTACCAAAATTAAAAAGAATTTAACTAAATCCTAGAAAACTTAAACGAAACTAAAAAATAAATATCAAACTCTAACAAATACTAACTAATTATTACATACTTTCACGTGTTCCCTCTTGTGGAGCGCCTAATTTAACGTTGCGGTTCGACTCAACTTGAATCATTCAGCATTTAGTTCAAGAGCTTCTCGATCTCAATATCAGTCTCAATCTTCTTCCTCGCCAATATAGTCCTTGACCCTTTTTCCATTCACCAAGAACGTCGGGACGGTTTTGCCATTAGGCTCTACCGCACCATGTTGCGTCCTCCTCACCACTTTGAAGGTACCATTTCATTTAGACCTTAGTTTCCCAAGGAATAATCTAAGTCTAGAGTTAAAGACAATTACCTTTTTGCCTGTATTGAAAGTGTGAGGGACTATGTGCTTGTCATTCAATCTCTTGGTCTTATCTTTATATATCTTAGCCTTTTCATAAGCATGGAGCCTAAACTCCTCAAGTTCGTGGAATTAACCAATTCTCTATTTACCGGCTAGCTCAGGGTTAAGATTCAACCTCTTTATCACCCAATAAACTTAGTGCTCTAACTCCATCGAAAGATGAAATGTTTTTCTGAACACCACGTAATTTGGAGAAGTCCCTATTGGTGCTTTATATGTAGTTTTATACACCCACAAATCATCATCAAGCTTCTCGGACCAATCTTTGCATTGCGCATTCACTGTTTTCTGCAAGATTTGCTTCAATTCACGATTCGACACTTCAACTTGACCACTACTTTGCAGGTGATAAGTTGTAGCTACCTTATGTTGTATACCATAATTAGCAAGAAGATTCTTTACTAAATAGTTAATGAAGTGCTTACCTTAATCAGTTATGATCGCCCTTTGTGTACCAAATTGAGTGACAATGTGCTTCTTGATGAATTTAATTACCACTCTTGAATCATTGGAAGAGCTACAGCCTCAACATATTTTGACACATAACCAACCTCCACAAGAATATATTGGTTTCCACTCGATATGGGAAAGGAACCCATGAAGTGATTGCCCCATCCATCAAAGATTTTCACCATAAGAATATTTTTCAATGGCATCTCATGTCTTCGAGATATCATACCCAATCTTTAGCATTCACATACGCTATAGATTCCTTGGACAAAGAGGGCCAAAAGAAGCCAGATTGCAATTCCTTGTGAATAGTGCATTCTCTTCCATGATTCCCTCCATATAGACTTGCATGACAAGTCTGGAGCACTTGCACGAAAAGACTCAAGCACTTTCTTGACCTTGCTTTGTGGAATAAATCTCCTCACAACATGGTCCAGTCCTTCTTAAAAGAAGAACGGTTCATCCCAAATATAAAATTTAGCATCGTGCTTGAGATTCTTTATTTGTTAAGTAGTTGCACTGGGTGGGAATACTCCATTAACCATAGATTCACTATATTGACATACCACGACATTTGAGAGATATCAAAGGCTATCAATTGCTCGTCCAGAAACTCTTCACATATTTGGCCACCTTCATTCAATTGATAGAAGTTTTCTAACCTTGAAAGATGATAAAATATTTGAATTTTTCTACCTTTACGGGTCTTTGATTTCAAGGTTAAATTATTGGAGAAGCAATATCCATCCAATGAGCCTTGGCTAAGAAACCTTCTTATTGAATAAGTACTTAATAGTTGCATGGTCAGTATAAATAATCACTTGGTAACTACCAAATACGATCTTAACATGTCGAAGGTTAATACTGAAGCAAGCATCTCCTTTTCAGTCGCTGTGTAATTAGCTTGAGAATAATCAAGGCTCTTCCAAGCATAATAGATCAAATGGGAAACCTTATCTCTCCTTTCTCCCAATACTCCACCCACTGCTACATCATTTGCATCATACACGAGTTCAACTGGAAGCTCTCAATTAGGAGCAATCAAGATTAGAGCTTTAATTAAGTTCCTCTTTAGTTTATCAAACTCCTTCAAACAATATTCATGCAACTCAAATTTCACCTCTTTCTCTAAGAGAATGTGCATAGGTCTGGCAGTCTTGGGAAAGACCTTGATGAATCTTTGGTTAAATCCCGCATGCCCAAGAAAACTTCTTAATCCTTTGAAAGAAACCAGAGGTGGTAATTTCTCTATATCCTCAACTTTGGTTTTATCAGCCTCTAGTCCTTGCTTCGACACCTTGTTACCCAAAACTATACCTTCCCAAACTAACAATTTATATTTTCCCAACAGAGTACTAAATTTCTATATTCAAAACGAACAAGTACCATACTAAGGTTTCATATACATACCTCAAAAGACTTCCTAATGAAACAGAAATCAACCATAAATACCTCCATAAAGTCCTCCACTATATTATGAAAGATAGCCATCATACACCTTTAGGACATAGTTGGAGCATTGAAAAGTCCAAATGGCATATGCTTGAAAGCATATGGTTCATAAGGACAAGTGAAAGTGATCTTTTATTGATCCTCAGGGGCAATTGAAAACTGATGTATCTGGAATACCCACCTAAAATGTAATAGTGCTCCTGCCTTGCTAAACAGTCAAGCATTTAATCAATAAAAGGGACATGATAATAATATTTTCTCAGGGCATCATTAAGTTTCTATAATCCATGCAAATCTACCACCGAGAAACAGTTAGTGCGAGAACCAACTCATTCTTCGCATACTTCACCACTATCATACCACATTTCTTTGGTACACATTGCATGGGACTTGCCCATTTACTATCGGAGATAGGGTACACAATCTTAGCATCTAACCAATATATCACTTCTTTTCTCACCACTTTTTTTATCAAAGGACTTAGCCAAAGTTGACGTTGTGCACTTAGCATGTTGTCTTCCTCCATATAGATTTTGTGCATACATATGCCTTACTAATCTCATGAATATCAAACATCTTCCACCCAATAGCTTTCCTCCTTTCCTTCAAAATCTTCAACGTTGCATCAACCTATGATTGCGACAATTCTATAGAAATATCACAATCAAGATTTCATTATTTCCTAAATATGCATATCTTAGGTTAGTCAGGAGAGATTTTATCTCTAACTTGGGTGCCTCTTCAAAATAAGGTTTTCGTTTAGGGCCCAACACTTGATCTAATCGTTCCATTACGCATCTTTGTATTCCAACTAGTGCCACATCAAGACAAGTTGTCATCTCTTGAGCTTCTGTATGTCCATCTATGTCATATTCCACTAAAACTCTTTACAAGGGAACTTTTGAAACAATACAATGTCATTGTATGGTTAGATCCAAAACAATTATTGTAGACAACTTTTCAAAGAGGGAAGGTAGTTTCGAAGCGCAATTGATATCAAATACCTCAACCTTATCATGTGCTCTCATGATCAACTGTCCAACTGCTACATCAATCAATGCTCTCCCTGTGGCTAAGAAATTTCATCCAAAGATGAATTGAACTGCATGACCTGACTCAAAATTTAGGACCATAAAGTCCCTTGTAAAGATTAGTGGTCCCAGTTGTACTAACACATCTTCCACTACCCCTTATGACCTCACAACAAATCTATCTACAAGTTGTAGGCTAACTATTGTTAGTTTTGGACTTCCCAACCCAAGTTTCTTGTACAAGGATGCTGACATGAGATTGATACTAGCACCCATATCACACAACCTCCGGGCATGGACACTTTGTCCAATTGAAATTCGTAACGTTAAGATACCTGGATGTTTCAACTTTTTGGGTAGTCTATTTTCAATTCTGGAACTGCACTCCTCAGTAAGTTTCACTATTTCATAATCAGCCAGTGTTTTCTTGTCCACCACTATCTCTTTCACATACTCGGCATATTTAGGAATCCCCTGCGAAACATCAACGAAAGGTAGATTGATCTGAACTTGTACAAGGAGAGAAAGAAAAATACCGAAGCATTTATCTTCATTTTGCTTTCTGAACTTTAGTGGAAAAAGAAAAGGTGTTTTCATTTGAGGAAAAACCTTCTCGACAATTGAATTTCCCTCCACCACTTCTGTTTCTTTTCTCCACTTACTACTTCAGTACTTCTATTCTTCGGAGCTAGCTCCTCCAGTTATAATCCATTTCTTGTACATACAACATTCAAATTTTTTTTGTTAGGATCAGTGTCAGCCAGAAGAACTTCTTGTGGACACAAATTTAGCGTATTAGCTATTTGTGCAACTAGTCTTTCCAGATTTTGATTTGACATTTGGTGATTCGTCATATCTTTTCAAAGCCTATCTACCATTGCATTGGTTTTAAATTCTCTGTACCGTTCTTACCCATCTCTACCATCATATTTTGGTACAACACTTCATTAGTCATACCTATTTGTTGCGCACCTTGATTATTACCTTGTCCATGATTTTGATACTGCGGCCCATTCCCTTGTGGTCGGTATTGGTTTTTCCTTTGAGCGTGGTTTTGCTTTTGATTTTCACCCCATGTGAAGTTAGAGTGATTCCTTCAACTTGAGTTATATGTATTACCATAAATCTGTATTCCTCTGCCTCTTTTTACATTACCCAAATAGTTCACGGAGTCTGAATTTGCTTCACATCATTTAGTCGCATGCTCTCCACTATCGCAAACTCCACACCATCCATAAGGTTGTTGTACCACATTCACTTGTCCGTGTTGGTAACCTATTGTGAGTTTCTTGAACTGTGTGGTAATTTGATTTTTCAACACATCCAATTTTACTGTTAATGAAGTTGCTTGATCCACTTCTAAAACTCCTGCAACCCTTTGCACCAAGGTTCTTTGTTTCTTTCCAAGAGTTTTTTCTAGGAGTTCAACTAGTTCATCATAGGTCTTTTCGATTGCTTGCCCACGTTCTACACTATTTAGAAGTACTCTTGCATTATATTTGAGATCCTCACAAAAGGTGTGCGCTAGTACCTCATTTGTCTAGTAACGATAAGGACAAGCATTTAACATTTGTTTAAATCAAGCCTATGTTTGATACATATCCTCTTCGTTTCTGTGCTTGAAACTTAAGATTAAATTCCTCAACCTTCCAATTTTCCTGAAGATAAGAATCGACTTAGGAACCTCTTTTCTAGATAATTCCCTGTAGTGATGGAATTTTGTAGCTCAAAATCCAACCACTGCCTTGCTTCTCCCAATTGTGAAAATGGAAAATGTGTAAATGCCACCTAATTAGATGATACCCCATTCATAATGTATGTTCCACTTATATCCAAAAAAATTCTTATATGCACTTAGGGGTCCTCAGGAGGATGGCTAGTGAATTGCCCAGTTGAAACAATGAGGTGTACTATATTCTATTTCAACTCAAATCTCCCACCCAGTGGTAGTTTCACAATACTTGATGCAATATTGGCAGTGAGTAGGACTACCACATCATGGACTGGTCTTGCCAGAATTACTACGAGTATCTCTTGTGGTTCGTTTTCCATGTTATTCTCACGGTTTCTCTCAATATTTTCTAGGAGACCTAGCCCTAATTCCTATTGTTGTCCTAGGCCCACCAACTTTCTTCGTTTACGAAGAGATCTTTCAGGTTCGTCATATGGTTCAACAAGTTCTCCTTTCTAAGCTAGAATTTAGCTCTAATTACATGTAATATAGAACAACTTAGATCAAGTTATTAACACTTGAACAATCAAATAGTAGACTTAAAGAATTAGATATAAATGAATTCTAAAGTCCCCAAAAATGGCGACAAAACACATGTTTCTCCCAATTGCACACGCATGTAATATAGTTCCTTTTAAAACTGAGTTGTCGAACCCAAGGGATTTATGATTAATTTATATTAACTCTATTATTTCCACAGTTTAAAGAACGCATTTTCTAGATATTGTGATTTTTGTTTACTACTAATGTGAACAACTAAATTATTTAAAGTATTTAAAAATGACGACTTCGATTTTGTGAATTTGAACAATTAAGGGCAGATTCCAAGACTTCAGCATGCATAGGGTTTCATGTATCACATATCATGTATTGAATTAACTAAGGTTATCAAATTACTGATTTACAAGGTTGATTTTAAGATCATGATATCCTGACCATAATTACCTACTTAGTTGACTGTCAAACTACATAGTTGAGCTGGGATAGACAGAGTCAATTGTAAGCATTTATATTTCATCATGTTTCGTAACCAAGCTTGGTGTTCATATGGGTGTCAATCCTAAACACGAATCTGAACAATTGATATGCAAGAGAGATGGAGCTCTTTGTATTCTCTGTTCTATCTACCTCTTCATCTCCCTAGTTCAAGGATAGACAATATGTTTATTTCTATGGTAGCAAATAATGAAATATTCCAACAAGAATACAAAAGTAATTTTAACGATGACTAACATGAAGTAATAAATAATCTATGTTCAACAATTACCCATAGCTACAACCTAGAATAAAGGTGTTTAGCCATTCATAGTATTCATAAACTTAAAAACAATTGTTTTCATGCAATTCAAAATTAAATAAAGAGTTGAAAATTGATATCTAAGAAAAAGTGTTTATCCCTACTCTTGCAAACCAAAAATAAGTCGAACCTTTACAAAATAGTCATAAGGGTCTTATTTATAGAGTTTAGGAAATACATTTCTATTTCTTACCCAATTAGAAATCCTAAATCAACTAAACTTTGTTGGGAACGTGGGTCAAAGGCATGGGGTGGCACTCCAACGTTGATGCTGAGGAATTTGATTCCTAGTCCCCCACGCCAGTAGTGCACCCAGGCTTACCATCTAAATTTTAGGGCCTGGTGCCCTGCGCCAGTTGTGCTAGGCCAATTTTCAAGTTCATTTCATCTGGTGAGTTCTCCTAAGAGTTTCTGCCATGTTTCTCTTCTTTGCTCTAGCTCCCCTAAGCTCCATTTAATGTTGAAAACTCCTGCATAACCTAATCACATGTCTTAGAGCATATTCATTGCAATTTACAAAACTTAACAAATACCTTAAAGATTATTCTCAAAATGCTAGCCATATGTGGACAAACATTATTAATCAACATATATTTATGCGTAGGATCAAAGAGTATAATGATTTAGTTGGTACACTTGAAGATTATACTCGTCGTTCTCCAAAGAAGCTTGATTTAGATATGAGAAATCATGAAACTACACTCGTGAAACCATCCAGTGATGAGCCTCTAAAGTTGGAACTAAAGGCTCTCCTATTTCATTTTTGGTATGTGTTCTTGGGAAAAAATAGTACCTTGCTGCTGATTTAAGTGACGGGTAACTAGAAGCTTTAATATTGATGTTGAACCATCTAAAGAGGGCAATTGGATGGATAATTTCTGACATTATTGGTATTCCATGAGATATATTTCTCACAAGATCCAAATCATGTCGAATAGTAAACAACGTATTGAGCACCAGAAAAGATTGAATCCACTAAGGCAAGAAGTTGTGAAAAAAGACATTATCAAGTGGTTAGATGCTGGATTAGTTTATCTGATTGCTGACACTAATTGGGTGTGTCCGGTTCAATGCTTGCCGAAAAAGGGAGGAATCACTATGGTTCCTAATGCAAAGAATTAACTTATATCAATGAGTCCTATTACAGGTTGGAAGGTCAGCATGGATTACTACAAGTTGAATGCATGGACAGAGAAAGATCACTTCCCAATGATATTCATGGACCAAATATTAGATCATCTTGCGGGAAAGGGTTGGTACAATTTTCTAAATGGGTATTCTGGCTACATAGATGGATAGAATCTTCAAGGGATTAATGGGACATGTTAATTCAGAAGGGGGAAGAGGAGCATCATATCTCTATAGCACCGGAAGATCAAGAGAAGACAACTTTCTCTTTTCCTTATAGGACGTTTGATTTCAAGAGGATGCCATTCAGGTTGTGTATTGTACGTGCAACTTTTCAACGTTGCATGAAGTCTATATGTTCTTATACGGTGAAAGATACGATCGAGGTATTTATGGATAATTTTTCTATGGTTGGTGACACAATTGATGATTTCTTGGCACACTTTGGTGATGTTCTGAAATGTTGTGAAGAATGTTATCTTGTGCTAAACTGGGAGAAGTGTCACTTCATGGTGAAAGAGGAAATAGTTCAAGGCCATTGAATTTCTTAAACAGGTATTGAGGTTGATAGAGCAAAGGTCGAATAGATTAAAAAATTACCACCACCTATCTCCGTGAAGGGTGTTAGTAGTTTTCTAGGACATGCTTGTTTTATTAGAGATTCGTCAAAGATTTCTCAAAAATAGCACACATATTGTGCAAGTTGCTTGAAAAGGAAATGAAATTTGAGTTTGATGATTCTTGTCTAAAAGAATTTGAAGGGTGGAAAGATAAGTTGATTTCTCCACCGATCAATATTTCATAGGATTGGGGAAAACCGTTTGAAATTATGTGTGATGTGAGTGGGGTGGAACTTGGCGTAGTACTAGGTAAAAGGTGGGAGAAGATTCTTCATTCCATATATTATTCGAGCAAAGATCATAATGTTTCTCAAAATAACTCTATTGTGAGTGAACAAGAATTTCTTGTTGTAGTCTTCACGTTCGAAAAGTTTAGATCATATTTGCTTAGCACCAAAGTCATTGTGCACACTTATCATTCAGGGTTGAGGTTTCTTATGCAAAAGAAGGGTGCAAAACCGAGACTGATTTGATGGGTGTTATTGTTGCAAGAACTTGATTTCGAGGTAAAAGATAGAAAATCAAGTCGTTGTTAACTTGTCCCGATTAGAGGAAGAGAGAATTTTGAAGTTAGTTGAAGGAGTTGAAATTGATGATACATTTCATAGCGAACATGTTTTGGTTGCTTCTTTTGATTTTATCCCTTGTTTTGCAGACTTCACTAATTATTTAGTGAGTGATGTAGTGCCTTCGGATATTTCATTCAACCAAAGAAGGAAATTCATGTCTAATGTGAAAAAGTTTTTCTAGGAAGAGCCTTATTTGTTTCGTGTCTGTGCTAATGGGATTATTCGTCACTGTGTTTCTGAGGTAGAGATATTGAGTATATTGGAAGCTTGCCATTCGTCTTCTATTGGTTGCCATCATAGTGGTATCCAGACTGCTCATAAGAACTTGTAGTGCGGGTATTATTGGCCTATTATTCACCAAGATGCTCATGATTTCACCAAGTCTTGTGTTTGTTGTCAAAGAGAGAGGTATTTCAAGAAAGCAAGAACTCTCACTTACTTCTTAGTAATTGAATTGTTCAATGTTTGGGGCCTTGATTTTATGGGTCCATTTGTGAGTTCGAATGGGATGAAGTACATACTTCTAGCGGTTGACTGTATATCTAAATGGGTGGAAGCTGTCGTACTTTTAAACAATGAAAGATAGAGTCTCACTGCATTTTAAAAAAAGAATAGCTTCTCCAAATTTAGTAAACCCAGGGTGATTATGAGCGTTCGAGGTTCTCACTTTTGTAATAAGTTGTTCAAGGTGTTACTTCAGAAGTATATTATTGGACACATCGTAGCAACTCCTTATCATCTACAGTGAAGTGTCAAATAGTGAGATTAAGCAAATCCTTGAAAATACTATGAATGTGAACAAAACTGATTGGTCGAGAAACCTAGATGATTTTTTGTGGGCCTATCGTAATGCATTCATGACTCCCATAGGTATGTCTCCCTACAAACTTGTGTTTGGGAAGTCATCTCTCTTGACAGTAGAGCTAGAGCATAAGGTGATCTGGGCACTCAAGAAGTTGAATCTAAATTGGGATGTTGCATTACATAAGAGGTTGAATGAGCTAAATTAACTTGATGAGTTTCTCCTAAAAGCATATGAAAGTTCAACCTTTTATAAAGAAAAGATGAATAAGTACCATGATAAAAAGATCGAAAAGCATGAATTTGCTCCTGGTGATTTGGTCCTTCTATTCAATTATAGGTTGCGTTTATTTCCTGTCAATCTCAAATCAAAGTGGACCAGACCATTTAGAGATGTATAAGTGTTTTCACACGGAGTGGTTGAACTTAAGAATTAGGAAGGAACAAGATTCAAGGAAAATGGCCAAAGGATAAAATCTACTTGGTGCAACCAGAGGAGGTCAAAGAGATGATCGAAGAATGGGATCTTGATAAGTATTAGTATTCAAGGGGTCTATGTTGGGCCGCAATGTTAAGTCAAGTGATGCTTGGGAGGCAACCCAAGATTTTATATACCTAGTTTAACGAATTTCCTATGTTTTAATTTTTATTTTTGGCTAGAATAGGTTAAGTTAGGATTGTGTTCAAAAGATGTCAAGAAAATGTAAGAGAAATTCCTAATGTTTGCTACATCTGAAGGAAAGAAAAAAAAATATGGAAACCTTTAGGTGCAAAGGGTCATACAGATGGATCCTATAGGTCGTATGAATTCCTACCAACCGTAGGCCTTGCTCATAGAACTTCACGTGAGAAGAAAACTTTAACTACTTGTTCTACGGTTCCCATCTACGAGTTGTCGTTCATTCAACGAACTGTAGATGGCAAAAACAGAACTAATGTCCAAACGAAGCTGCAACTTTAAGTCTACGGGAGCATAGTACAAACCGTATAAAACTTGATGGTCCGTAGTTTGCACTCATAGAACCGAGGTATGTTTCTTCAATTAACCTAAGTGTTGAATAGAATGACGAAGGTTGTCTATGGATTGTAAGAATTGATATGGTCCGTAGATGGGCTTTCGTCGAAACCTTTCAATTTAAATTAAAGGACCCGAACCGTGACCCATTTTTCAAATTGTCACGACCCGAGCCTACACCCCGGACGTGACACGGCGTACAAGACTCTGAAAAGCCTCATAGCATTCATAACATAAGACTTAAGAAAAATGGAACGGAATTTAAAATTTTAATCCATACAATCGAAAACTTTATTTAAAACAACGGAAGTCTAACTTTTGTCTCACGTGGCCATCTAATACATCTTTAGAATAAAAAATAAGGGTCACAACCCTTTAACACAGGCCGAAACGTAAAATGACTTAAAGGAAACTACTAAGGACTCTCATATGTCCTCGAATCTTGAGGACTCACCAACGAACCTTGGAGAATAGTGTATCCAAGCATTGAAACATAGAAATTACCTAAAGATCCGGAACCTACACTTGGTAGTAAAAATAGAAGAGATATGGGTTAGCACACAAAAATGAACCAAGTATGATGACCATGCAAAAATCATGCTTTAATAGGACATTTTGGTTGAAAACCATGCTTTATGCCAATTTTGAGAAACATCATGAACTTTAGTATAAGAAGCATAAGATACAAACATATTCAACATGTATATCATTCAACATATTAGAACCATCATCTTAGGGAACCCTAAGTTATACTTGTGCAGTGTATGAATGGCATCCCATAATACCACCCACACTAAGTACCCCTTTGAGGCCATCATAGACAAGGAACATTCATATACAATAAGTCATGACAAGTAAAGTAACTCATAATAACATTGCCAAGTTAAGCATTCATTATTACAATAAGTCTTTAAGCCAACATTCTCATTAGCTTCATTAAGATCACATTCATTTCATTAGGCATTAAGACATTAGATAATCACACCATAGCCCTCTCAAATCCTACTCGTGCAATGCATGAACGGCATAACATACTACCATCCACACATCATAGAACCTCTTGAGGGACCGTAGCACGTATCTCACATGATGGGAATAAGCATTAACCGACATAGACCATGTGAGCTTAACATGGAATACGGTGACTATCCCACACCGTAAAGGATTGGTCTACTTCCCTAAGGTAGGATCGGTATCATTTTAGCTTAGGTGTATCTACTAGATAATAACCTATGTGGGCACATAGTTATGGGATAAGAAAGATGTTCATTGAAACCCGACCTAAACATGGGGAGAGCTTCCATCTTACCATATCCACTCGGTACTAAGCTTACATTCCCATAGAGTAGTTCATTCACAATTACATTATTACAAATGAGAGTGTGCCATTGGCCTACCGACCCAAGGTACATTGATTCACACATGAAAGGGTGCCATAAGCATACCGATTCAAGGTACATTATTAGGATACCTTATTAAATCTTCGTGAAAGGGTGACATAAGCCTACCGATTCCAGGTTCATCATTGTCATAGTCATTTATGGAAGGGTGTCATAAGACTACTGATCCAAGGTTCATTATTATCATGCATGGAAGGGTTCCATTAGCCTACCGATCCAAGGCACATCATTAGAATAGTCCATAGACTGATCATGCAAGGGCTACCAACATTAGGTGCCTAAAATACTTCATTAATCATTCATGAAAGGGCTACCACCATGAGGTCTACCGATTCAATGTTCATTAAGTCAAGATACATTAGTTAAACAAGAAGATGATTCCCTAAGCCTACCAATTCAAGATGCAACATTACATAGAAGAACCTTTCACATATATCATAATCATTCATAAGTGTATAATTTAGAATGACCTTTCAATAATAACACAATTGCATTGTAGACATGATCACATTACTTTCATTGAAATGACAAAGAATATACATAGCATCATGATTATACAACATTCGCCATAATTTGTCATTCAAGGCCATGAGTAATAATTCACCAACACACCTAGAATTACTACAATTTAGGCATGAATAATGACATAATTCTATAAACTCAATCAATATAGACATAATCTATTCACATGCTTCCGTAATCAATCAACCCACTTCTTGAAGTCACAATTTACTACTTTAGGAAATTCATGGGTTCTTGGGGGGATTTCATCATAAATCAACAATTAAACATAAATTCAATCATAATTCATCATAAATTAACCTTTGAAAACGTTTTAGCAAAGAACCCATGACTTAGAGTGAAACCCTAGGTTTTTGAGAAACTTGAAAGCTTTGAAATCTACTTTTGAAGGGACTCAATGGGTGAAAGCTACCCATAGATCAAAAAGCCACCATACCTTAATGGAGTTTTCCCCTAAATTTAAGAAGAAAGACCTTGGTTCTTCAAGCCCTAGCCCCCACCTTAATGGAGTTTTCCCCTAAATTTAAGAAGAAAGACCTTGGTTCTTCAAGCCCTAGCCCCCACTTCTTCTTCTTCTTTTTTGGTAACTTCTAGAGAGAAATTTTGGAGAAGATGAACTATTTTGGTTCGATTTGGGATTTTTGGGAACAATGAAGTAAATGGAGTGTTTAATGACTTAAAATCATTTATATATGTGAAATAAAACAATTAAAATCGACCCCATAAAATAACTAACTAAAAAGGAATTTACAAAAATGACCTTACTTAGGCAGCCCACTCCCAGGCACGACGAGAGGACTTCATGAGCCCTAGTCAAGACCACTAGCCGTGGTCCTTGGGCAGTGGCTAAGGCTTGGGATCTTGGCCTCCACAAGCCTAAGGGGTCTTCACGAGCCACTTCACGATCCGTCAAGGTCACCATGGCTCGTGGTGGTGCCCCTAGTCCCTTGACCAGTAGCTCCTCCAACTTGCCATGCATCCCATGAGGCAAAGGAGACCCCACGAGCATTCCCATGGTCCGTGGTCATGACCACGAGTCGTGAAGTGGCTCGTGAAGGGGAGCCTTGACTTGGGCACTTTTGGGGCACACTGCCTCACCAACCACGGGTGGCAACACGGCTCATGGTGGCCACCACAGGTCTTGAAGACCCTCGTAGTCATGGTAGGTAGTGGCTAGGTCAGTTTTAGGTAGCTTTGGCCCCCTAGCCATTGGCTTCACCAAAAACCCTTGGCCCTTCCCCTTTACCCCTGACGTTGACCCTCACGTTTTAGGCTCTAGTTCAACCTACTAATATCCGAGGTGTTACATTATCTTCCCCTTGGGAACATTCATCCTCGAATGACACATTTAAACACCTTACGGAATTAAAGACTCAAGACTAGCAACCCATCATGCATGACACATCAATATAATGCACAAATCATTGGAGGAAACATCAATTCCATATCAATAAAGTCAATGCAATACAAGTAAGTAGGAACTACATCTACAAACCCATTATGCATGAAAACATCAACATTTCTCATTTCATTGGAGGAATTTCCTTCTCCAACTCAAATCATGCTCATCATAACATCATTAATCCAATTATGCAATTATTTCTAAAGCACATTTAAGCATGTTCAACAAGTCATCTCATGAAGCATATAGACAACTCATACTAGATGCACATCTACATGAGGAATAAAAATCATAATAACTTATTTTCCCATTAAACATGAATTCATCAAGAACATGCATAAAGTAAGGAGATCATGGAAACACATAAATCACACATGCCTCCAAAACATGAAACAAGCCATAAGGGACTCTTGGTCTCAAGCTTGAATAGGAATAGAAGAAAGTGATAAGGATATCAGAACTCTCAACAACCTTACTTTTCAACATACCATATCCCCCTTGTGAGTAAACCCATACTTAGGCTAACATGAAAATAACATATGGACCTTAATAAAACATTCACAACTTTAAGAAACTATCAACATACCCGTGCCTTCATCCACAAGGGCTCCTTTGTCCTCTCTAGTAGCATCCTCTACTACTAACCCTTAAAAGACCCTCCTCAACATTTCCATGGAAAAAACATCCTTACTCTTCTATTTCTTAACTTGCCGGTCTAAGATCCCAACCGGTACTTCTAAACTAGGGAGGTTTTCATTAAGAAACTCTTGCTCACAAACAACCTTACCAACATCGCTCTAGGTCTCATATGAGTCTACCAAACCGAGTCTAAACTTCTCAAACTCACTACACCTCTTAAGGTAAAAATTTCAAGCAAACCGAACTCATGAACATAAAGAATTCTCAACGACCTTGATATCTAAGCACATTATCTCCCCCTTGGGAGCAAGGCTATACAAACTCTTTTAAGCATCACTTATTCCAATTCTAAGGTTGGAGCAAGTCATCACTAAGACGTTACACCCATCACACAAGATGATTCTAAACCAAGGTGAATTACACTTCTTCCCTTATTAGAGGAGTCTACTCTCTCAACACATCTAGGCATTTCTAAAACACCTATTTCTCAAATCATTTAACATACCTCAAAACTCATCATGACTTTCTACCAACAACACACATAACCATAAAGCAACCTACCCATCTATACTAGAGGATTTCATCTAAATCTATCATATCAAGTCTTATCTAGTCACATAGCCACAATTTGCATCACTACTAACCTTTTCTCCCTTGATCCTTGTAGCATTAGCCCTTTGAGTAGATGCATCATGAAGACCATCAGATAAGGAATAGGAGAGAGATCTTATAGCGTTAAACTCTATGGCACGACTTAGAGTAATGAAAGAAGTGTAGTTTCCTAATGTCTTATAGCCTCTCATTCATAAATCTGGTGCGCTTCACACTATCACTACTAGAAATAAGCTATTTACCGACTACAAATCTGTAATCAGAAATCTGGATAATTTTCCAACTACTGTAATCGATACATTAAAATTTATATTTATTTTAGTTTTTTAAAAAAAATTTAAAATTTTACCGACAATGATTTCGACTACTAAAGTCATAAGTTTTATTAAATAAAGTCAACAAAATAATTGAGTAGTGTTCCGATTACAGTAGTCGGCAACTTGTTAAAATAATTAAAAAATATTTTTAATTAGCGACTACTATAGTCGGCAATTTTACAATAATTTTTAATTAAAATTAATTAAATTTTTTATTACAGTAAAGTAATAGCAAAGGTCCCTAGTTCGATCCTAGGCATCAACATTTTACTTTGTAAATATTTTTTAATTAGTAAATTCTGACCCAATTAATTAAAAAAGAGAAAATTAGTCTAAAGTAATAGTAATAGTATTCTTGACCCATTATGTCACAAATAAACTACCGCATCTCTAAAAGCTAAAAGGATTAGAGCTACTACAAGTTTTTCAATAAACTACCACATCTCAACAACGAGTTTTTCACGAGGATAATTTTTTTCCAGAATCTAAAAGCAAATCGTTCCAAGAATCGTTTGAAAGAGGTACGGTAAACTCTTCTCCTTTTTAGGGATTTAATTTGGTTGAGGTACTGTAAAGTCTTTTCCTCTTTAGGGTTTCAATTTGGTTGAGGTACTGTAAAGTCTCCTACTCTTTAGTATGTGATTTTGCTCGAGGAACCTTCCAAGGGTTGTTTGAATTGAAAATTGTTTCAAAAATACATTTATTAGTTGCAACATATGAATGTTTTCCTCAATTAGGCATTTTCTTGCGTTTGCTATTGTTTGTCTTTGTTGTTATTACTCTTTGCGTGAAAATAGTTGAAGAAGAAAGTATGATGTTTCTTTTTCTAGGGTCTATATCCTTGAGCTTAGATATATTAATTAGTTCCCATGTATATTACATATTTTATAGATTCAACATCGTGTATAAGCATACAAGAGCCAATATTTGAGAGTTACTTTGGTTTAAGTTTTCAGGTTCAAAACATGTTTAATTTTCCTTTTTTCTCATCTTAGAGTAGAAAGCCCAGTTGCAAAATGTTCAGAATGTGGCAATCTACACTACAAATCAATTGGCTTTGACCTCTCACAGCACTACAAAACAAACAGTAAAAGGGTATCTAATAATAGTATTCCTTGTGATAGTAAGAAAATGATCTTCATTAAAGTAAGAAAAGATCCTAAAGGTATACTTAACCAGTAAATTTGGTGTGAAGCCTGTGATATCTTATCCGTTCTCTAGAGTAATCCAGGATATGCAAGGTGTTGTTGAACGTCTTGTTAAAAACTTGGTAAATATTTTGCTTCGACCCATTCAGATAGTTTGCTTGAAGTTCTTGTAAAAGGGAAAAAATATGCTACACATATGTCATAAGTTGTAGTTTTGTTATGATTTGTTTTTTATTTTGTTCTTGAAAACAATATTTAGGATATCAAACACAATGTTTATGGTAATGAAGGAAATTGTTCGAATGAGTACTTTTTTCCAATTTCAATGTGAGATGAACCATGCATTTTTAAGAGGGTGCTTTTTATTCTATTACTATTCTGGGTATGCGTTATGATTACGTTTTACTAGTGATGTTACGGGGGGAAAATGCAAGAATGTACAAATAGTGCACATCCTTATTAGTTTGTTGGTGTAACATATGCCCAATTCATGAGTATTAGAGATAAAGCTTTTACGAACCTATAATATAATTTGGTCTTTCAAGAATATGAAGAGTGTCAACTACTTATTCAAGGAAAGAGTAATTATGCAATATACATAAGATTTGCAGAGATACTTGTCAAATTATATTTAAGCATCTGAAAACAAAACTGCAATCAATATAGAATTGGCAGTTAGGAAGCAACTTCTTTTGTGAAATGGGAATTTGTGAGCATTTTGTATAAATAAAATAAATTTTAGAATTGGCAGTTAGGAAGCAGCTTCAGGGGAACTAATAAATGATAGATTTTGATTACATGCCTTGGTCTATTATGGGATTATATGATTCAATAGGAGCTCAATCTTTATTTGTTATTTGATTACATGCCTTGGTTTGTTAAGGGATAGATGTTGAATGTACCGTAAATTGCTAAATCAGGCCTTGCCTAATCAAACCAATAAAAAACTAGATTGAACTTTAGCAAGTTCCATTTCCTTTTTCTCCTATTTAATTTTTCTTCAATCAACAAATTTCAGTTAATATATGCTTAATTTTCTCTACAGAACCGGATTGCTACTTAATTTTCTCGACCACTCTGCAGGCGTCTCCTCTATACTCTCGATTATATCTCTCTTTTCACAACCAGTTAGTTCAAACTTTAAGATTTTCTATTTTCCATTTATGAAGTACTGATTGTGCTTATCCAGAGTCTATATTTTGTCATCTTGCTGCCTCTCTGTACTTAGATATCTAGGTTATGTGTTGAAAAGTGCTATAATATGTGGTGTTCACTTATTTTCTTAAACAAGTTTATGTCAAATATGAACAAATTTGTTATATTATATAGCTGAAAATTCTCCATTTATATGATTTCATTTACAGAAGTGTTCTTGATCGAATTGTTGCTAGTTTGTTTAGTTAAATTCCTAACTTTTTGTAGTCGTGTTGATGGAATTCGCACATCGTAAATGGATGTATGATAGAACTCATCCTAATCGTGCGGGATTGAGGGTGGAATTTATAAATGGGGTTAAAGAATTTATTGCAAAGGCAAAAACTAGAAATGATTTTTTTTATAGAAGGCACAATTAGGTGTCCTTGTGCCAAATGCTAGTGTATCAAGTTATTGAAACCAGATAAAGTTGAATTTCATATTCTGAAGAAGGGATTTATGGATAATTATTATGTGTGGACAGTTCATGGAGAGAATGACGCCACTGTAGCTAATGTTGATTTTCAGAATGCATTTAATGGTGTGGATAATCCTGTAGATAATAATAATGTTGAAAATTCTCGATTCAATGAAATGTTGAGGGATGCTTTTGGGATGTTCCCTGGGGCTCAATCAGAACCAAATGATAAGGCCAAGCGCTTCTATGAACAATTAACTAAAGCTAATCGACCATTATATGAAGGTTCAATGCATTCTAAGTTGTTTGTTGCTGTCAGATTGCTAAGTATAAAGTCAGATTATTCAATTTCTCAAGCAGGGATGGATTCTATCATCGGGCTTATGAATGAACTTAATCCGAATAAAATTGACTTACCTAAAAATTTCTACACGACAAAGAAGATGGTTTCTAAGTTAGGACTTTCATCAGAAAGGATTGACTATTGTGAAAAAGGTTGCATGTTATTTTATAAAGATGATGCATCTTCAGAGAATTGCAAATTTTGTAATCAAGCTCGTTATAAGGAAGTCACAAATGTCGAAAAGAAGAAGGTTCCAGTGAAGACAATGCATTACTTACCCCTTATACCTATGTTAAAAAGGTTGTATGCATCAATGAGCTCTGCACCTCATATGAGATGACATTATGAACATAAAAGGCCACCTGGTATTCTATGTCATCCATCAGATGGAGAAGCATGGAAACATTTTGATAGGGTGTTTCCTGAATTTGCTAGTGAACCTAGAAACATTAGGTTAGGATTATGTTATGATGGATTCACTCCATTCGCTGTCTCTGCGGCACAATATTCATGTTGGCCAGTATTTGTTACGCCATATAATCTCCCCCCCCCCCCCGAGTTATGTATAACAAGTCCATATTTGTTCTTAACTTGCATTATTCCAGGTCCAAACAATCCAAAAAGTTGATTGACATATACCTGCAGCCTTTAATCGATAAGTTAAAATTGTTGTGGAATCAAGGTGTTGAAACATATGATGTATTCCATAAACAAAACTTCATATTGCGTGCTGCTTTGATGTGGACTATAAATGATTTTCCTGCTTATGGAATGTTGTCTGGGTGGTCAACTGCTGGTAAGTTAGCTTGCCCATGTTGCATGGAAGACACAAAAGCATTCACATTAAAACATGGAGGTAAGAACTCATGGTTCGATTGTCACAATCGATTCTTGCCAATGGATCATGAATTTAGGAGAAATACTAGTGCATTTATGAAGAACCAAATTGATTTTGAAGAGCCACCTACAACTTTATCGTCTGAAGAAATATGGCATAGGGTTAGGGATATACCTAAGGTAACAGATTTTCCACCATATAAGATACCTAGTTATGGTGTTACACATAATTGGATACAACAAAACATATTTTGGGAGTTACCTTATTGGAAGCATAACCTTCTTCGCCATAATTTGGATGTCATGCATCTTGAAAAAATCTTTTTTGACAACATATTTAATACTGTGATGGATATCAATAACAAGACAAAAGATAATTTGAAGGCTAGGATGGACTTAAAAGAATATTGCAGGCGAAGTGAGTTATACTTGACATACCTTAACAACAAGATTAAGAAGCCCAAGGCTAGTTACACATTCACTTTGGATGAGAAGAGAGAGGTTTGTGATTGGGTAAAAAATTAGAAGATGCCTGATGGATATGCTTCAAACTTATCTAGATGTGTCGATATGAAAGAAGGAAAGTTGATGTCTATGAAAATCCATGATTGTCACATTTTCATGGAATCTTTGATGCCTATTGCATTCAAGTCCTTGCATGATACAATATGGAAACCCATCACAGAAATAAGCCTTTTTTTCAAAGAGTTGCACATTGAGGGTGGAGAACCAAAATTACATGGAGAGTAACATTTGCCTAGATTTAAACAAATTGGCAAAAATATTTCCTCCTGGTTTTTTCAATGTAATGGAACATCTCCCAATTCATCTTGTGCAAGAGGCATGACTTAGAGGTCCAGTTCAAGGTAGATGGATGTATCCATTTGAGAGGTGAGTACTTTTAATTATTTTCCTTTTGTGTTTGAATTTTAAAAAAAAATCATCTAAAGGTCATACTTTACAAGAATATCGGCAAAAGTGAAAGGACCATAAAAAATAGATGGAGAATAGAGGGAGCGATGCGTGAAGCATATCTGGCAAGAGAAATTTCTAATTTCGATTCATATTATTTTGAAAATTATGTGTCGTGTTTGAGAAATAGACCTAATCTACATGATGATGGAGGAATTATTGATCCTTTGGCACCACCCTTTCCCATATTTGATATCCACGAAAAGGAAGTCCAAAACATGCTCGAAAGTGAAAGTTAACTAAGATGGAGCTAAAGTCAGCTACAATACATGTATTATTGAATTGCCCTGAGGTCCAACCTTTTCATATATATATATTAGCTACTTCTAAACATGATTCATCATCCCTTTAACTAATTAAGTTGTTATTTTGTCGGACAGTTATTTTGTTGGTACATATGGGAATGATGATGTTTATCCTAGGTTTTCAAAGTGGTTTAGAGAATATGTAAGTGTTACCTAATACTATTAAGCATCTGCCCATCAATTATATGAATTTTTAGAATTCTAAATTTTCTATAATTCAATATAGGTTCATAATCCAGTTAATGTCGTGGATGTCGTGAATGTCCAATTTTTACGTGATATTTCTTGGGGACCTGATCATAGAGTTAGAATAATGTCTACGTACTTCATCAATGGATACAAATTTCATATAGAAGAATGGTCCAAAGGCAAGAAAACCAATAATACTGGGGTGTGGGTGAAAGGTGAGGGGGATATTGATTATTCTGGTGTGGTTCAAGAGATTATAAAACTCGAGTATCTTGTTGGTTGGCCAAAGAAAAAGATAGTAATCTTTCGGTGCAAGTGGTATGATCTTGATTCTAGTGGTACAAAGGTGCATCCCTCAATACAAAATAGTTGAAATTAATCACACGAGGCAGTATTGTTTCTATGATCCATTTATCATTGCACAGAATGTGAAACAAGTGTATTACATTCCTTATCCTTTGTGCAAGAATAAATCTTCGTGGCATGTAGTTATAAAAACAAAGCCCGTGGGGAGAGTGGAGGTTGACGATGCATTGGATGTAGCGTATCAAAATGATATTTCAAGTGTTGAAGCAATGGGGGATAATGAATTAGCAGGTGAATTGCAGCATAGTGAAGGCATCTATCAAGAATTTGATGCTACTATCCTTCAATCAAATCCAAATAATTATCGAGAAGGAACATCCAGAGATAACAAGGAGGAATTCCAAACTGATGAATATGAAACAACTGATGAGGAATTACTTGAAGAAAATGAAATAAGTGATAAGGAAGAATTTGATAGTGATTATGAATCAAATGAAGAAGATTGACTTGTTTGGTTCGTTGTGTTGACAAATTTAGATCATTATCTTATCCAATGTTTTTCTCTTGAGTTTAGTTGGTATGTTGAAATATGTCGGATTTGATAATGTTTGACTTAAGCTTAATATGGGCTACAGAAAATTCATTATCTCATAGTCTAGATTGTCTAAGATAAGTTTCTGTTTGAGTAATTTTGTATTTTATAACAAAGGGATTTGAATTTTTTCTGATTGAGTATTCCTATATTGAAAGTGCTTCTATTTTATCATGATTTATTATAGGTAGTTTAATGTTGATTTTATTGGTTGTAATCTATAAATTATTCTAGCATATGGTGATTTCTTATGAGTAGTTGCTATTGTTCAAATTCAAAATTCTAGGTGCCTCTAGGGCTGCCTGAGAGTGACAAAGAAATCAAGGTTAAAAAAACGATTAAAGACAAAAGTAAAATGACACATGAAAATCAAGACAACAGTATAATAGGTAACTTACTTGACACAACAAGCTGAACCTAAGTTCATTGTCCAGATAATCTAGTCCAGCTTTGGGGCCATATATTTTTGAACCAGTTTTGCCCCAAATTGAGAGTTTTGATGAACTACACTTCCATATCCCAGCTGACTAATTCATTACAATAACTAACTTAAATAACTACATAGTCACTAATTTAATTAACTGCACGGTAACTAATTTAACTGACTGTACGGTGACTAACTCCCCCTTAAGCTTGGTGATATAAATATGTTGAGAACACCAAGTATGGATGTAAGATACTCATGCTGCACTTTACTTAGGCTCTTGGTGAATGCATCTGCTGGTTTATCACTATTTGGAATGAATATTTTCCCTGACAAAGTGACAGTCTATATCAATATTTCTAGTCCTCTCATGATATACAAGTTGTTGTTGATAATCTAAATCTTTGATTAGTCCAATTAACTCAGCTATTATGGATGCAAGGCTTCTTGAGACTGTAGGTTGTTTCTTTGAATTCGAGGATATTAGAGATTTGACATATTTCCTTCTTCATATGTGAATCTGTTGTTGTCTGAGCTGACACATTTTCTTCTTCATATGTGAGTTGTAGTGTAACAGAGGACCCTCCTATAATGCTTGAAGGAAAAAATACCTCCGCTCAAAGTAACATACCTAATCACAAAAAACACATGATTAGCAGGATCAATGAGCCTGCTAATCATGTGTTTCCTCATTCCAGCTAGTCTTTGTCATAATATAAGCCTTCTTTTTTATCAACATCCGTATAGATTTTGAAACACAAAAAGTCAGGGAAAAATGTTGTAGAACATTGTAGTTGCCTGGTTGCCTTAGACACTGAAATAACTATATGTACTAGACTAAACAAACAACTGATAGTACTACTAAACTAAGTAAGCTGGTGTTTCAATAATCTTCCAACAATTACTTTGCAGGAAATCTGATTACTCAGTCCATTTTTAATATTCTTAATAGGCCCTGTACATTAGGACAACATATAGATATAACTATTTATAATGTATCATTGTGCATATTTGTCTTATAATTTATCCTTGTGCATGTATTGAGTATCTTTTTAGTCAATGAAGAAGACATCTGGAAAGCGTCGAAAGCATAGAAATAAGAGAAAACAACATGATTCTCAACCAGTTTCATTGCCCCCCACCTTTCCTTCTCAACCAACATTACTGCCATCTGTCGCTCCTACTCAACAGACTTCACTACCACCCACTAAGTGTTCTCTATCGACTTCATTATCCCCTGGATTTCCTCCCCTGTCCACTTCATTACCACCTTCTTTTTTTAGTATACCACTATGCGGGCCTATCCAAAATAACTCTACAACTTCTCATGGCAAGAATACAAGCCTTCATGATAATATTGTTCCTGCAACTCGTATAAATTCTTCTTTGAGTGGTCATATAAGTCAAAATGGTAGCTCCTCCTCTTTGCTTCAATCATCAACTCAAGCTGTATCTCCAGCATCATCGGCACCTAGCATGTCAAGGTCAAATATTGGAGTCTCTATACCAGAATCAACATCTATGATTAGTAATATTACTGCACCTACCTGTTCAAAGACTAAAAATGCTAGAAAAATTAGAGAATATGATGTTTTTCATAGGTTGATTATCACCCCTGATGAGGATGGGTAAGTTATATTTTTGTTAGTTTTAATTTGGTGAATTTACTTCTTACATGAATGAAGTATAATGCAAGTTTGCGCCATCATATCTTGGCTCGCATATGGTTGCAGAATCTATTACACCATTCTTCGATGATTCTTGGGGTAGATGAAAAGAATTTCCGTACAATATCAAGGAGCAAATATGGAATCAATTTAAGGTACAAATCAATTTTTTCTTATATCAGTTATCAAATATAGAATTTTTAATGTAATGATATTTTTAATATGCAGATGAAGTGTGTATGGCAGCCATGTTATTAGAACAAAATAAATTCTATTTTTGAGAGGAATGTTCGTATTCGAGTTACTGAAATGTTGTTTGAAGCTCGAAAAAGTAATAAGAAGCCTAGTTGGCTACGAGAAGACATATGGGTTAAATTTTTGGAGAAATGGAACACTCCTGAATTTAAGAAGAAGTGTGAGCGAGGAAAGGCAGCTCGGACCTCCGTAAAAGGTGGCTCTTTACACACCGGAGGTTCCATGAGTTTCGCAGCCCACAAACGAAAAATGGTAAATTTTTTAATTGAATTTCCTTACTTCTATCAAAATGCGATTGAACTTCATATACCTTTTATTGCAAACAAAGTTAAAAGGTGAAGAGGTGTTTTATGTTGAGGTGTTTGTGGAGACTCATAAGAAAAGAAATAAGGATGGTACAAGGGGTGAATAGGTAGAGCAACGTGTAGAGGAGACATTTGTAAGTCACAACAGTTCAATATCATTTCAGTTAACATAAGCTTAGAATCTTAGATCTTTATGACAATATTGGAACAATGCCGATAATCTGAACTTTTCGATAGCTTCCTTGCACAAGAATTTTTAGCTTGGTTGAGGTTTGTTAGTGGCTGAATTTTATGGATCAGCCACTGGTTGAGTGCAAGTATTCTGTATATTCCATGGGATAGGGGGGAAATGAGCTATTTTTGTGGTTTTTAGTTTTAGTGATTATTATATTTTGAGCATAGGAAAATAAGCAAGTTTCCTAGTGAGATTCAAGAAAGATTGGAGTGGTGGGGGAGGAAATAACTTCGAATAATCAAAGTGTACAGCTCATTGGATCATGTTATGTAGTAAATTCTTGTTATGTATGATCATGCTTGAATATAATACATCTGTGAAAGAAGTACATCTCTGTCATGTACTAATGTTAGGTGGTGTCCATTTGGTTGCTTTTGTTTTGACATGAGTGAAAGAAAGTACATCTTGTTTATAATGCATTACTTTGAATGAATTTTAGTATGAACAGGGAAGAAAGCAGATAGATGCTCTGTGCTGGTCCTAACTTGTCTGTCTTTCCTCACTTTTGCTTACCTTCTCTCCTTCCTTTTACTGTTTTGGAGTTGGCGTGGTTTTATGAAATTATCCCTTGATAGTTTGAGAGTTTTTAATTTGGGTAGGAGGAAAATGCTTTTTGGCAAGTCTCCTTGCAAGTTAGTTTCTACAAGATCAAAATATCTCAAATAAGAAGAGAATGATACATTCATTGTATGCTAGATAAGATGTTTACTTTAAAAAGAAAAAGTATGTCTAATTTAGTTATGTTTTGAAAGAGCATTGTGAATCCTTCCTGACTCAACTAGACATAGAGATAAGAGAGATCAAGGTCAATCAAATTGGATAAGTGTAGTGAATAGAATAGAGGACAATGTAGATATGAGGGAAAAATTATTCCTTTTACATCTAGAGATTGTGTAGTATTTGATGGATGTAAGATATGACCACAATACATATTATTTGGGATGAACATGTTTCGTGAGTCAAACATTTATAGTTGAATGACTTTTGAAGTAAAAATGAAAATTGAGTAATTTTCTATGAAAGAATTCCTTAGTCGAGTGTTCATGGGAGATATTAACTCAGTAAACTCTCACCCTAATTTTGCCCATCTTTTCAAACAACGGCAACTCTTTTATTTCAAGCATGTGTGGTATAATTATTTTAAGATAGTAGAAGAGTTGTGTCATTAATTCCTTTCTTTCTACCTTGATTTGAAAATGCCCTGAAGGCAAGGGCCTAGGGCAGAAGTAGCAAAGACCACGCAATACAAATACATAGAGTTGGATATATGCCTAACTCTTTTTAACAGGAAGGTAAAATTCTCTTGGTGGCTATTACGAAGAAAAACATTCATATTCATTAAATACTACATACCACATATTTCCAGATACGACTACTACCATAGTATTATAATACATAGCTAGTTCAAGTAATGACATAACTTAAAGAAGTTTGTCGAATCATAATCGACGAACAGTAGCCAAAACATAGTAGACACAGTAGGATCCTACCATTTAGTCATACCAAACTATCCATCACACGATAGGACAAGTATATATATCTCCTACTGCTCTCCAACAATAAGATCCATGACAATACGCTTGATGCTTCAGTTGTTCTTCTTCAGCAGCCTCTTGTTCATTTCCTTGTCACAAAAACCCTGCATTCACAAAATTGAATATAGTCGACTAGGGTAATTATTTCTTGCACAAGAAATTGGAGGGAAATTATCTTTGACATCTGAATTAACTTACCATCTCCTTCAGCTCTTCAAGGATAGGATCTCACTTAGCAACACCACATATATCATCAACTGACTGCTCCAAATCATACTCATTCTTCCTCAAGATCTCTTTGTTCAGATCTACCTGCTTGAAAACCATTTTCTCCAGCTTTTGGAGGAGAGACACCTCAACTTCAATATTGATTGTATAATTTTCTTCATTGCAGGGAAACATGGATTTCTTTATTCTTTTCCTCCTTTGTAAATGTCTTATTGTCTTACTTAACTATGCATTATATCTTAAAGAAATGGAGTTATTGGTTATTTAACATTTATTTCAGGTTGGATTTCAAAGAGGCTTGGATGGATGGTGTCAAACACAACCTACTTCTGAGGCTGGTTCCACAACCCAACTAACATCTAATGATATTACTTCAATGTGGACAAATGTGGGAGGAGGTGTGAAGAAAGGTAGAGTTTACGGTCTTGGAGCACAACCTTCCTCATCTCATCCATCACCATTATTGTATTGTGCTTCTTCTTCTCATACTTTGGAAGAAATGGAAGCAATGCATAGAGAGATTTCAAAGTTGACAGAACGACTTCAATCATCTGAAGCTAACTATGCTAAAGTGCAGAAGTTCATGGAGAAACATATGGTTGAATCTGATGATAGCGAAGAAGAGACTGACTCTGATGAAGAGTAGATTATGTTCCAATTGTTTAGACAGTTTCTATGAGATTTATACTTGTTTTAACTATTTACTTTTGTTTTGAATATCAACTGAATACTAATTAGACTTAATTTTGATGATGCTTGAACTTTGAGACTCCATTGTGAATGAAGTGGAACTAATGGTTAGGAATGTATTTAATGTTTGGTTTTATTTTTATGTTGAATTATTATGTATGGATGGTAATATAAATTAGCATATGTTGTACCAAAATAAACAACAATTTTATGTATTAAGGATATAGATTTTTTTTTAAAAAGCTAAAAATTCTGACTCGAGTAGTCGAAAGTTCACATAATAGTTAATATATTAATATTTATACCGACTATAGTAGTCGGAAAAGCACTTGAATCACTAATAGATGCTGACCACAGTGATCGGAATATATATAATTAATTATTTAGTTATGTAACTATTACGACAACGGTAATCGGCATTATTAGATTAATAAATTATTATATAACAAGTTTTCGACTACAGTAGTCGGAAGTATTTAAACTAATAAAGTATTATTTTAGTAGTGTTCCGACTACAGTGGTCGGCAGTTTAGATAATTTATGGTCGGGTCTTAAATAATATGTTGCGACTACGGTAGTCGGAAAATACCGACTGCTGTAGTCAGCAAGTATTTTCCGACGCTCGATTTGCCGACTACGCAAAAGTAGTCGGAAAGTCATCGGAAAACTCCAACTTCTGACTACATTCCGACCAATTTTGCATTCGGAAAACAACGAAATTCTAGTAGTGTATGAACAAGACTCTTCTAGACGTGGCTTGTAAGACATCAATCCTAAAGACCATCCCAACATCTTGTGCTCTCATACCATGTTTGCCACGACCCAAGCCTACACCCCGGACGTGACATGGCATACAAGACTCCGAAAAGCCTCATAGCATTCATAACATAAGACATAAGAAAAATGGTACGGTATTTAAACTATTAATCCATACAATCGAGAACTTTATTTAGAACAACGGAAGTCTAACTTTTGTCTCACATGACCATCTAATACATCTTTAGAAAAAAAATAGGGTCACAGTCCTTTAACATAGTACGAAACGTAAAATGACATAAAGGAAACTACTAAAGACTTTCATATGTACTCAAATCTTGAGGACTCACCAACTAGCCTTGGAGAATAGTCTATCCAAGCCCTGAACCATAGAAATCACCTTAAGATCCGGAACCTACACTTTGTAGTAAAAATGGAAAAAATATGGGTTAGCACACAAAAATGAACTAAGTATGATGACCATGCAAAAATCATGCTTTATGCCAATTTTGAGAAACGTCATGAACTTTAGTATAAGAGGTATAAGATACAAACATATTCAACAAGCATATCATTCAACATATTAGAACCATCATCTTAGGCAACCCTTGGTTATACTTGTGCAAAGTATGAATGGCATCCCATAATACCACCCACACTAAGTACCCCTTTGAGGCCACAATAGACAAGGAACATTCATATTCAATAAGTCATGAAAAGGAAAGTCACTCATAATAACATTTCCAAGTTAAGCATTCATCATTACAATAAGTCTTGAAGTTAACATTCTCATTAGCTCCATTAAGAGCACATTCATTTCATTAGAGATTAAGACATTGGAGAATCACACCATAGCCCTCTCAAAGCCTACTCGTGCAATGCATGAATGTCATCCCATACTACCACCCACACTTCATAGAATCTCTTGAGGGACCATAGCACGTATCTCACATGATGGGAACAAGCATTAACTGATATAGACCTTGTGAGCTTAACATGGAATTTTGTGTCTATCCCACACCGTAAAGGGTTGGTCTACTTGCCTAAGGTAGGACCGGTAACATTTTAACTTAGGTGGATCCACTAGCTAATAACTTATGTGGGCACATAGTTATAGGATAAGAAAGATGTTCATTGAAACCCGACCAAAACATGGGGAGAGTTTCCATCTTACCATATCAACTTGGTGTTAAGCTTACATTCCCATAGAGTAGTTCATTCATATTTACATTATTACACATAAAAGGGTGCCATTGGCCTACCGACCCAAGGTACATTGATTCACACATGAAAGGGTGCCATAAGCCTAACGATTCAAGGTACATTATTAGGACAACTCATTAAATCCTCATGAATGGGTGCCATAAGCCTACCGATTCAAGGTTCATCATTTTCATAGTCATTTACGTAAGGGTTCCATAAGCCTACCGATCAAAGGTTCATTATCATAATGCATGGAAGGGTGCTATTAGCCTACCGATCCAAGACACATCATTAGAATAGTTCATAGACTCATCATGCAAGGGCTACCAACATTAGGTATACGAATTCAAGACAAAGCCTAGAATACTTCATTAATCATTCATGAAAGTTCTACCACCATTAGGTCTACTGATTCAATGTTCATTAAGTCAATATACAATAGTTAGACAAGAAGAGGATGCCCTAAGACTACCAATTCAAGATGCACCATTACATTGAAGAACCTGTCACATATATCATCATCATTCATAAGTTTATAATTGAGAATAACCTTTCAATAATATCACAATTGCATTGTAGACATGATCACATTCTTTCATTGAAATCACAAAGCATATACATAGCGTTATGATTATACAACATTCTCCATACTTTGCCTTTCAGGGCCATGAGTCATAATTCACCAACACACCTAGAATTAATACAATTTAGTCATGAGTAATAACATAATTCAATAAACTCAATCAATATAGATATAATCTATTCACATGCTTCCATAATGAATCAACGCACTTCATGAAGTCACAATTTAGTACTTTAGGAAAATCATGGGTTCTTGGGGTATTTAATCATAAATCAATAATTAAACATTAATTTAATCATAATCCATCATAAATCAACCTATGAAAACGTTTCAGAAAAGAACACATGACTTATAATGAAACCCTATATTTTTGAGAAACTTGAAAGCATTGAAATCTACTTTTGAAGGGACACTATGGGCGGAAGTTACCCATAGATCAAAATCCACCATACCTTAATGGAGTATTCCCCTATGTTTGAGAAGAAAGACCTTGGTTCTTCAAGCCCTAGCCCCCACTTCGTCTTCTTCTTCTTTGGGAATTTCTAGAGAGAGAAATTTTGGAGAAGATGAACTCTTTTTGTTTGATTTGGGTTTTTTGGGAACAATGAAGTAAATGGGATGTTTAATGACTTAAAATAATTTTTATATGTGAAATAAAACAATTAAAATAGACCCCATAAAATAACTTATTAAAAAGGAATTTACAAAAAATGATCCTACTTAGGCAGCCCACTCGAAGGCACCACGAGAGGACCTCACGAGCCATGGTCTTTCCTGTGGTCCTTGGTCAGTGGCTAAGGCTTGTGGTCTTGGCCTCCAGAATCCTAAGGGGCCTTCACGAGCCCCTTCAAAATCCGTCAAGGGCACCACGACCCGTGGTGGTGCCCGTGGTCCCTGGACCAGTAGCTCTTCCAACATGTCATGCCTCCCATGAGGCTAAGGAAAACCCACGAGACTTCCCACGGTCCATGATCATGACAACGAGCTGTGAATTCGCTCGTGAAGGGGAGCCTTTGCTTGTGCACTTTTGGGGCACACTGCCTCACAAACCACGGGTGCCACCACGGGTCATGAAGACCCACGTGGTCATGGTAGGAAGTGGCTAGGTGAGTTCTAGGCAGCCTTGGCCCCCTAGCCATGGACTTCACCCAAAACCCTTGGCCCTTGCCCTTAACCCTTTACGTAAACCCTCATGTTTTAGGCTCTAGTTCAACCTACAAATTTTCGAGGTGTTACACAATTAAAACCCCTCACTTTCAAATTCATCCAACTTTTGCCACTATCTTCAACCGTCACAACCTTTTCTTTCTCCTACCATTCTACCATAACTTCCAACCCCTCAAATTCAACTTCTCACCATTTAAACCCTTCTTCCCTTTTCCATCCTTTTTCCTTCTATCTCTCGTACATTTTCTCAAATTTTAATTCACCATATTCAAGGAAATTCACGGGTCAGTCAAATATTAAGTGTGGCCTTCAAAGATTAAGTGTCTACGTTGAAAATACACTCACACAACTTGAAATCACTTTTCAAGGTATGATATTCGACCCTCGAATTGATTCAATTACGAATGTGGTTGAAATTTTAAGGTGATAGTTGACCTAGGGTGTTATGATGCGTGTTAGTGATTTGCTTGATTGTTTAAAAATAATCATTGTGATGACATTATTGTGAGTGTTGTCAATTTTTTGCATATGTATCATAGTTGAAATTGTGTTATTAACTTAGGGTGTAATTACAGTGCTAAATTGATTAACTTGATTCAAATTGCCTTTGCAAACCATAAGGATGACCGAATGACATGAAAAATAATATGTTGAAATGCATGATCTAGGATAGTTTGGGAAGATATACTGAAATTGTGTCAATACGTATAAGTTTTGGCATGAACTACTAGTATTTGAAGTTGATGACTTTCATCTATGGATCGTAGAACTTTCTACGGCTCGTAGGTCAGTCACATCAATGTGATTGCATAAAACAGTAGCCTAAGTTAGTAACAGATGTTTGACTTACAATCAATAGAAACATTGACGCACCGTATTGGTGAGCGTCATTCCAACTTCAAAAAATAAAATTTGACTTCCTTTCCTACGGTTAGGACCTACGGTTCGTAGAAGCCCAATCGTAGGGCCAAAATAATGCAGTCTATGAATTCCTTTTAAAAAACCTCTTGTTGTTTTCGTAGTTCTATTTCCATTAATCTTGCTTTATTTTTGAATGTTTTTAGTAATAACTAGTCTCCCATAGGTAGTATGTCTCAAAAGGGTATAACTAATTATAAACGAAAGGAGAGGTCCAAGCCCATAACACCTTCGTCCCTACTGTAACAGGTTAATGAACCTACCAATGATGAGTTGAGCATGTGTGAATTCAACCTAAGCACAAATAATGAATCCCCTAAGGCACCCCAACAAGCAAGACTAATTGACATAGTTCTGATGCCGGATGCATCAGAATCCCAAAGTCAAGCTAATGCTTCCCAATTTGAGGAGGGAGCACAGAGTTCGGGCGAAGGAAGTAAAGATTCATAGACTAGGGCAGCCTCTGGTTAATATCATGACGCACAGTCTGAGTCATGATCTATCTCAGATTAAGTTATGCATCTGCTTCTCATGCTACCGATTCTCGAGAAGCACATGATCCACGTCCTACTCGATCTAATGAGCCAATATGGATTGCTGGAAAACCAAATGTGTGGTCTGTTCACGGAATGTTTTAGTTTTTCCTAAATGCTATCCATTAAAGTTCCCAACAAAAGCATTCCCGCTTGATTACGGTGGAGCACTGGGTTATTACAGAAAACCTTCACAATGTACCAACTATTCATGAGCTATTTATGAGGCATAGGTGTGAGTGGATGGCAGACGCTTCAAGAATATATAGTCCTATCATGGTACATGAGTTCTATGCTTCTTACACAACTATAGTGAAGAATGCCCTTCCTGCAAGGCCAAGGAGTTAGATCTACCTCCGCTCTTGACCACACTAGTGCCGGATATTCCTGTGGATTTATCAAAGACCACAATCCACCATTTTTTACAACCCATCTCATGCACAACCGATTAATACATTTGAGTTTAATTACCAGATGCAGCTAGTCTGGAACAGAGTAGATATGAGAGCCACATAACAGAGCCAGATATATCGCAGAAAATGGAGTCGAAGCCGAGTGAGTTTGGGACTTGACACTTCTTATAAAGAAAGCTACACTAAATTTTGCTGCCAGTTTTGGTATCTAATTGTTCGGGGAAGTTGTCTCCTGCGATGATGGAAAACTAGTTGACATGGGATTGGGTAGTCATGATCTATTGTATGATGGTTGGGCATAAGATTGATTTGGCTCGTTTATTGATTGAGAAGATGCATGAGAGGGCGTTCTGGAACACTACCACGCTGCCATTCCCTTGTTTAATATTTCCCTTGTGCAGAGAGGCCATTATTCTAGTTATTTTTATTCATCAGATGATGAAGGTGACGAAGACCATGGATGTCGGTCTACCGTTATGAGGCCGACTGTGTAGCACCAAGATGATGTATTCCGATTGATATTCCGCCAATGGGCGAGTCATCTGTACATGATCAGCCTAGAGAGGGCAGACCTCTAGCCTTTACTAATGAGTCGGCTAAGATGGCTGCTCTTATCACATTTGCACCGGCTAGGAGCACACATTATGCTTCTCCTATTTCAGGTATCTTACAAGAATTCAAAATCTGGAGATGTAGATGACTATGCTACTACAACATATTATTCCTTGGATGCGAAAGTTTATTGATGACTCTTAGGTGAGGATTCAGGCTTCTATGGCTGAGAAAAAATTGACTATGTAAAAAAGGATAGATTCCTTTGAGATGAGGGTACTAGCCAGACCTTAAACCATGCCGAGTGTTGATTATACAGGATTCCAGACGGAGTTGGCAATACTTTGAGATGATTTAAATGCACTAGTTGTTGTGGTCTTTCTTACACCACATCTTACACCTACAGATACTGGGGGTGATGTCATTCATGCCCTATTTGATGATGATTCCCCTTTTCATGTTCCTAATCATGCATCAAGAAAGCGCCCCCAGACTTCAGATGATTATATTGATAGAGTAGAGGATCGTAGAGCAAAAGAGAGAGAGAGAGAGCGACGTGAGTATGAGGTTGCACAATGACAGTCCTTATCTGATGAGGAGTTGAGATGATAGAGAGTGCTGGAATTGGCAGCTTGATCTTTGGGTTTGAGGGGCACAACGGATAGTGCTCCTCAAATGGTTTCGTGGGGCACTACTAATGTTGTTCCTCATGTTATTTTTTAGGGAGTTACTAATTATGCCACACAGGTTAGTGTAGAGATGCTTCTTGATGCACCGGGGTCAACATCATTGGACCCCTATGCCTCTATTTAGTTTATTGGTGCTTATGCACAACATGTTTGTCTTCACCCTTTATTCATAATTTTTTTGTGCATTGAGGAAATTGCACCATATTTCATATGGGGTAGGGTGAATCTGTAATGAGTGTAAGGGTGCAGTCTAAATAATCGAAACACCATATTTATACATTAGGGTTTTCTTGCCAGTGTTTTTTTCCCCAACGATTATTTAATTTCTATTGAACCGGCATGTTTAGGATGTAAAATTTACAAGTAGACTAGACATAGAAGCATGTTGGCAATAAAGTATGAAGTTGATACCCTTCAAAAACATTGAAAATTGTGCTATATTTGTGTGATTGATAAGTAAACAGTGTAGATTAATTGTATGAAATGATAGGAAACAATTGGATAACTTGACTTAAGCTGAAGCATGTACTAGATATATTGATAATTTGATAAGTGAAACAATGTGTCATTTGTGTGACAAAATAGATTTTCATTTGTACTACATATGACAATCTAGAACTTTCCCCGTTAGTCTTGTTAAGATGATTTAATTGTTAATTAGGAAAGGATCATAGGTCATTGTTGAAATTTTGTACACTTAATACTAAAAACACCCAACCAAATGAAAAAATGCTCCCTTCGACCAAAATTTTTGAGCCTCAATTAGACCATTCTTTAAATTCTCCCAACTCACCTTCCCTGTGGAAATTATTAACCTTTATTTTGGCCCTAGTCCCTCCTTGGATATCGTGCACCTCAAACTAGGTGAAAAACCTAATTTTAGGATGTCTACTATAGAAGAAAGTTGTCTCCCTTTGTTTTGGCCCTGGTCCATTCTTGGGCATTTCATACCTTAATTCAGGATTAAAGCTTATGTTAAGGGTTTCCACTGGAGAGGAAAACAAGAAGAGGAAAGGGGTATGAAAAGAGTTATGTAGTGAGAAAAGAGAAAATAAAAGATTAAGATGGTGTGGCAGCATATAGAAAGTAAAAGAGAGAAAAAGATGAATAAAAGGTTGAAACGAAAAAGAAATATGATGAAAAGCAAAACTCGAGCTTCAATAAATAGTGAGGAGAAAATAAAGATAATTGTGCCACTCGGATAGGTTGTGTAACACCCCGGAAACTAGTAAGTTGAACTAGTGAGTTCTAGAGCTTTTCGTAAGAGTTTTGGAGTGTGGTATGAGGATTAAAAGTCATAGAAATGACTCCCGTTCTTAGAATGGAGGTTTAAGGGTTAGGGCATCAAGGTACGACCTCCCCAAGGACCACCCAAGGGGTTCTTGAGGAGGACCTCAAAACAGCCCAAAAAGCTATCAAAAAACAACATCTTACGCTTGGCCACCTACTGTCCGTAGGTGGACCCATGCCCCATAGGTTGGGGTCGTGGGTCAAGGCCTTTCATGGCCTGCAAGTTTAGCCACAGAACCAGCACACACAGAGGTGCAGTATGGAGCGTGGACCCACCCATGATCCGTGGGTGGGTGGTCCGTGAGTGGGAGCAGATTTTTAATTTTAGTTTTTAGTTAGGGGTTTGGGGGTTAAGGTAGGTTGGTTAGTAAGTTATTTAACCAACTATAAATACCTAATAGACCCCTAAACTAAATAATTTAACTCATTCATCTAAGACCCCAAATTCTCTCCAAAAATCCTCTATCTAGAAGTGAAGAAGAAGAAGAAGAAGAAGAAGAAGAAGAAGAAGAAGAAGAAGAAGAAGAAGAAGAAGAAGAAGAAGAAGAGAAGAGAATAGAAGAGGGCAGATTTCGCCCCATTGATTCAAACTTGATTTGGGCTTTGAAAAGAGTTATGTTATCTTAATCATCTATGGGTTCTTCCACCCATAGAGCCCCCTAGGTTTTCCACCAATTGTGAAGTCAAAAACCCAATCAGCTAGGGTTTCCTTCTACATTTTGGGTAGGGTTTAGGTATGATTCCAATCTACTGGATAATACCTAATTATGATTATATTGGCTTTGAATTATGATATTATGATGAATTTATGTGATTTATATGGTAAACCCTAGTCCATGTTGATGAATGTGATAGTTGTGGATTTATACCATTAGAGATGAAATTGAAGGTTCATAGGTGATCTTTCTAAATCAATGTCATGTGTACTAATTATTCAAAGTTAGGAGCATATAATCATGAATTGAACTAGACCTTATTTAAAATGGTTGATCTTGACTTGAAAAGTTAGAATTGAACCTTTATGAATTAATTATGACTAGAATCACTTACTAATGATTAATGTGATTGAATTACCTTGAAATCAATGTATAATGATGAGATTAAGAAAGAAAGCTTGAAGTAGGGCTTGTAGTCATCAATGTTAGGACTTTGGGGGTAAAGCCAACATTATATGATTTTGTTGTGTATTGCTTATCTTTTACCCACTTAGGCATAAAGATGTTAGGACATCCAAGGTTCTCTCACATAGAATGATTCTAGGTTGGCTTAATAACCTAAAATGAATCAAAGCATGTTAGACAAGAATAGCTTGAAGTTGTGACACATGTTCCTTCATGTATAGCTTGGCTTAGTAGGATAAGACCAAAATTGATAGCTTAGGATGGAGGATCTATACTCTTCTAAGGATAGCTTGACTTGGCATTGAAAAATTCATTTCATGATAGCATGACTTGGTTTGGCCAAGACCATTTCATGGTAGCTTTAGGATTGTGGATTTATACTCTCCTAAGAGTAGCTTAAGATTGAGAATCATACTCTCCTAAGGATAGCTTACATTAGCATCTTGGTGTGCTTATAAGGGTAGCTTGACTATGCATTGTAAGGTGCATTTCAAGGATAGCTTAGGATTGAGGACTTTTACTGTCCTAAGGGTAGCTTAGGATTGAGGATCCATATTCTTCTAAGGATAGCTTGACTTTGCATTGTAAGATGCATTTCAAGGGTAGCTAGAGTTAGAGTTATTCATGGTAGCTTGGGATTGAGGACTCATGCTCTTCTAAGGATAGCTTAGGATTGAGAATCATACTCTCCTCAGGAAAGCTTGCATTTGTATCATACTATACTTGCAAGGGTAGCATGACTTAGTTGGTCTAGGACTATTTCATGGTATCTAGGATAGGACACTTGTACCTTTCCTAGAGTAGCTTGGACTTGCATGTTAGTGTGTCTTCCAAGGTAGTTAGCTTAGCTTAATATAGTTATGTTAGTAAGATGATATCTTGGTCTAGCCTATTAGGGGGTTATTCCTTGGTAGCCTTGAATTGAGAAATAGAGTTCATTCTTGGGTTGTGACTTGCCTAGTACTAATAGAGAAGTACCTTAAATGAATAGTGGAAAATAGTCAAGAGGGACTAGTCCCCAACTAGTGAGCATTCGTGATATTCTAAAGGAGTACTTAGTGTGGATAGTAGTATGGGATGCTATCCACATATGGTACAAGTATGACTTGAGTCTAGTTGTGAAGGGTTCTCTTATGTAGTATAGTCTAGCTTGGGTTGTTGCCATAGTTGCCTTCTAAGATATGACTGACTAAAGGATATAGTTCCCTTGTCTATATGAAGTAAGCCAATAGTGAGGCCAAAGGAGGGTAAATATGACTAGGATTACTTCAAAGTTATGCTTAGTGTGAAGGGGGTAGTATAGGATGCCTTTCATGCATTGCACAAGTGTGCTTTGAGGTTACTTAGAAGTATGGTGCACTTACGGTAAGAAAAGTTTAAAGACTTTACCATGTATATAGGCTATGATTAAGATGACCAAAAAGGGATACTTGGATTAGATGGTATTATGGGATGCTATTCATGCTTTGCACATGTATGCTTTTGAGGTTACTTGAGAATGGTTTTATTACGGTAGAGATGACTAAGAGTCAATTATGCTTATATGATGCTTATGTTGAAGACTTGGCTCATTATGATTATGACTTATCTCCTATGCTCATTAACTATGTCTTATGTTGACTTATGATTATATGATGCTTCTGTTGGAGATTATGCTATGACTATGTTATTATCTCTTATGCTTATGTCTTATGTTGACTAACAATTTGAGATGCTCTTATGAAGTTGTGCTAGCTATCATACTTAGTACATTTTGTACTAAAGCATACTTTGCCTACATTCTAATCAAATGTAGGGTTTCGGAGATTGTGTTCCTTCAAAGGCTAGGTTCCTAAGGAGCAAGAAGATTTGAAGATATGTTGAGTCCTCATAGCTTCGAGGACAAACCCATTATTTCCTTTATGTCATTTCTTTATGTTTTGAGACTATTGTATGGGCTGTGTCCCAAGAGTTTAATCTAAAGAGTATTAGATGGGTTGAGACAATGTATAGAAAGGCTTCCGCTTGATTTTATGAAACTAACTTCGATTGTTAAAGTTTTAAATTTTCCCATATTTTCTATTATCTTATGTTCATGATATGCTAAGGGCTTGTATGAGACCCCTTCGGGGTCAAGTACGCCGTGTTATTTCTAGGGTATACCCCTGGGTTGTGACAGGTTGTAAAAGAGTAATCTAGCCAATATTATGTCAAGGAGGGGCAAAAAAGTCACTTAAAATCTAAATATATGATACTATGTTATAAGCTAAGGTAGTCCTAGCAACCGAAACGAAATAGACAAATATGAAAGAATAGGCTACCAATTGGTATGTTTTATTAACTATCTGAAACAACACAGAGCTGACAGAGGCTCTCATGGAGAGGATTTTCCCCGAGGCAAAAGAGCTACAAATACAGGATGAGATAGGTTCTCACAAGCAGCTACCAGGTGAAGCAATGCATGATCAATGGTGGAAGTTTAGCCAGAGCTAAAGAAATGCCTGAACCATGGCCTCACTGACAGGCATTTAAAGCATGAATTCTACAGGTCATTAAACTTTGTGACTAAACCAGTTTTTTGATGTAGTATGTGGTGGATCATTCATGAGGAACAGATCATGGTTGTCATGGATGAGGTATAAAATAACAATAGAGTCATGCACACAATATACACATAGGTTGGAGACCGTGCGTTCATTTTTTAACTCTTTGATAAATAGAGAAAGAGAAAGGAAGAAAGGGACCAAGACATGGCCCATATGAAATCCCAAATGGATTTCATCATAAAACATCTCACTGCATGTCAAGAAAAGGTAAATGCAGTAGGTCCAACAAACATGTATTAGGTGTAGGATGTTGACTTTGATGAAGAGGCGGAGTATTTGAACAACCAGGGGGGTTTCCGAAATCATAACTTGGGTAACCAGGGGTATAATTATGGAAACCAAGTGAGGAACTATCAGCGAGATAGTCAAATATGACAGAACCCGTTGAAAAGATCGAGGAAGCTAGTAAACTAGGAGAGTGTCACAACCTAGGGGTACACCCTAGATGTAGCATGGCGTACTTGACCCCGAAGGGGTCTCACACAAGTCCTTAGCATATCATAACATAAGATAATAGGAGAGTGCGGAAATTTTAAAACATTTTCCATACAATCAAAGTTATTATAAAAGCAAAGCAAAAGTCTAACTACACTTCTATCAAACCATCTCTAACAACATTGAATAACTCGTGGGACACATCCCATACAATAGTCTCGAAACATAAAAGAAAGACATAAAGGAAATGGTGACTTTATCCTTGATACTATGAGAACTCACCAATCTTCAAATCCTTGCTCTTCTAGCAACCTATCCTCAAGAATGGAACTCAAAATCGCCGAACCCTACATTTGTTGAGAATGTAGTCAAGAGTATGTGTTAGTACAAAACTACTAAATATTATAGCTAGCATAACATCATAAGAGCATAACATAAGGGTTAGTCAACATAAGCCATATGCCATAATCATAAGAGATACTTCATGAAACATAAACTATAAGCATAAGAGACAATATCATAATCATAAGCAAAGTCTCCAACATAGGCATCATATAAGCATTAGTCAACCCTTAGTCCTTCATATCATAAGATAATTACTTCTCAAGTAACCTCAAAGAATACTTGTGCAATGTATCTATAGGATCCCATAATCCCAAACATGCTAAGTATTCCCTTTGGTCATAATAACCATACTTACCATCTTATGGTCTCATCCTTAGCTTAATTCATCATAGACAAGAGAATCTCTCACCTTTAGTCAATCATAACAAGGAAGTCAACTATAGCACAATCCTATCTAAACATACATCATATAGACAAATCTCATGTTAGAACATGCTTATAGTTTCATCATACACATACTACTAGATTAGGCACTTGTCCCTCATATTCATAATAGTCATAGAAGAGTACCTCTCTACTTAGCCCAAGACAACTCATTACTCATAAATGGTCATAATTCACCTATTCAAGGATACCAAATAAAAGCAATATTACTAAATCCAAGCTAAGCATACATGCTTCATAAGTAGCTTTAAGTTATACTTGTGCAATGCATGAATAAGATCCCATAATCCTACCCATGCTAAGTACTACTTTAGGCTATCATACATCAATGATTACTATTTATCATTCTAGACTACCAAGGAATAGCACCCTATTAGGCTAGACCAAGCTACCAAGGAAAGACATACTAACATGCAGGTCCAAGCTATTCTAGGAAGGGTACAAGTGTTCCATCCTAGCTACCATGAAATGGTCTTAGACTAACTAAATCATGCTACCATGCAAGCATTCTATGATGTTAGTTCAAGCTACCCTTAGGAGAATATGGTTCCTCAATCCTAAGCTACCATGAAATGGTCTTGGCCTAACCAAGTCATGCTACCATCCAAGAATTCTATGATGCTAATGCAAGCTACCATTATGAGAGTATGGTTTCTCAATCCACGGCTACCATGAAAACTCATAAATCAAGCTACCATGCATGGTCTTCTCTTACCAAGTCAATCTATTCATGAAGGGATTTTATGTCACAACTTCAAGCTATTTTAGTCTAACATGCTTTGATTCATTCTAGGTGTTTCTAGTCATAAATCATCATAAAGGTTCAACTTAAAACTTTACTAGTCATGATCCATCATATTCACATTATTCTAGTTAAATTCATGTCTCTATGATTCTATTCTTGAACAATTACTACTCATATCATCAATTCTAAAAGATCGCCTATGAATCCTCAATTTCCCCCTTCACAAGGCATAAACCCACATTACTACAATTTCATCAATTAACATAGGGTTAGCGATGGAAAACTTATAATTTCATCATAATATCATGATTCACTACTAATTTAATCATAAACAATCAATAGCCACTTAATTGGATCAACATATAACATAACCCACAACATTGAAGAAACGCTAACTTGAATTGGGGATTTTCTTCATCAATTTGGGGAATTCTAGGGGGCTCCACTGATGGAAGAATCCATAGATGAATAAGCTATCATACCTTGATTATAAATCCCTCGCAATGCTTGAATGATTGGAGGAATAAGCTGCTTCTTCTTCTTCTTCTTCTTCTTGGAATAAGCTTGAATGATTGGAGGAATAAGCTTAAGCTTGAGATGAAGAACTTTGGGATCTTTTTGGGTTTTGGAATTAATGACTTCAATGGGGTGGTTAAAGGCTTAAAATAGCTTATATAGGTGTATAAATTCTATACAAAACGACCCCCACTTAATATTAACTAAGAAATAATTTTCCCAAAAGCCCCTCACTAGGCAGCATACTCACTGGCATCACGACAGGCTCCATGAGCCGTGGTCCCTGGACCTTCCCGTGGTCCTTGGGTAGTGGCTAAGGCTTGAGGTCTTTGCATCCAAAAACACTAAGGCCTATTCACGAGTTTTCCCACAAGTCGTGGTCTTCACCACTGGTCGTGATGTTACTCATGAAGGTGCTCCATTACTGGGCAGCCTTGAGGGGTTCACTGCCTCACCACAACAAGCCGTGAAGGCTCTCATAGTCCTAGGCAGTGTCATGGCAAGCTTGGGGCAGCCTTGGCTATTGCCTTCCTACTTGCCCCTTTTCCTTGGCTCATGCCCTCTAGTCTTGACTTGTAGCCCTCATACTTAACCCTAGATGGTCTACTAAACTACGGGGTGTTACGTTATCTCCCCCTTTGGGACATTCGTCCTCGAATGAAGATTCCAAACACTTCTTAAAGGAAACTACTCTAGACTAGCAGCCCATCATGCATGCATCTCTATGATAAACATACCCAATGCAACACGAGGAAGTAGGAACTACATCTAACAACCCAAAATGCATGAAATTCTATATATAGTCATATTCAAGGAGGAACTACCATCTCCTAGCTAACACAAGCTCAACATACACTCATAGAGAGCTCATATGCAATTTACTCTCAAAAAGCATTTATTCTAGGAGGAATCTTTCAACTCCAAACTAAGGCATGCTCATATGTTAATCTCATGAAGTAAAATAGGCAACTCATACTCAATGAACTACAACATGAGGAAATAATCATGCAAACTCATTTTCTTTTAAATCCCAAGCTTTTATGAACATGCATCATATAAGGAAATCATGACAACACATAAACACACAATAACCTTTTTATCTAAGCACACCATATCCCCCTTGGGAGAAGGCCTATACGAAGTCTTCTAAAAATCACTCATTCTAAAGACAACATCAAAGTCTAGCATATTAACTCACAAAAGACAAGAAGGTCCAGAATTTTATAAAGCATAAAACACATACCGATAGCAACATTAGGAGGTCACTCTTGTTCATTTTTAGCTTGAAGAACGTAGAACCTATTCTTCTTTTGAGCATTCTCATCCGAACCACTAGTGGCAACTTGCTTACCCTCTCTTCTTGTAGCCCATGCCTTTGGACAATTTTTTATCTTGTGGCCACTTTCACCACAACTAAAGCAACCCTCTCTACCGGCCAAACACCTACCCTCATGTATCTTACCACACCTAGAACAATTATACCATAGGGACTCATTATTAATTCCTTGTGGCTTAGGGTTTGACACCATCTCCTCTTTATTCTTAGGAGTATTAAAAGAACCTTGTCTAGAAAACCTTTGTTGTTTCTTAGAGCGATCATGCCCATCGGACTCATCATGAAAAGACTTATCATCATCCACTCCAGGACTTTTTTTTCTCCCTAGATTTATCTTTAAGTTTCTCCTCCATTTGTTGAGCATAAACCATAAGACTTGAGATATCCATATCATCATGGAGTATTGCCGTACGACATTATTTTGCTACCATGTCAGACACTCTCGTCAAGAACCTACTCATCATATCCCTCGAATTTGCCACCATAGATGGAGCATACTTGGATAGTTGGGTAAATTTCAAGGCCTAATCCTTATCACTCATGCTACATTGCTTAAGGTTAATGAACTCGTCTACCTTAGCTTCCCTCAAATCTCGGGGAAAGAACCTTTAAAGAAATGCTTGTTTGAACACTTCCCACTCTATTGGGCCCACTCCTATCGGCCTAGATTCTTTCCATTGCTCATACCATAAATGGACAACATCTTTCAATTGGTAAGCGGCTAACTCCGCTTTCTCTAGCAAAGTCACCCCCATGATAGCTAGCACCTTATACACCTCATCTATAAACCCTTGAGGATCTTCCTCCACTTTGGAGCCACAAAACTTTGGAGGGTTCATACTCATAAACTCCCTCACTCTAAAAGCTGCGGAATTCACATTAGGGTTCACCATAGCTACCATCTCTCTATTGACTTGAGCGGTCACGGCTTGAGCTTGAGTAGTCAAAGCTTGGGCCAACATTTGGAAAGCCCACCTAATCTCCACATTTGACATATTCTCCCCTATAGGGTCAATTGGAGCTTGAGGAGGGGCTTGGGGTGGAACTTGGAGAGGAACCTCTTGATCCACATTGCCTTCCTCATCCCTCCTAGCATTTGGCCTTGTATTAGCCATACCCTGAAAACCATAGGGCACTGATTAGAAGAAAGACCTAATAGAACCAAACTCTATGGCACGACTTAGAGAATGAAAAAGTGAAGTTTCCTAAATATCCAATTACCTCCTATTCATAAATGTGGCACGTTTCACATTTATGAACAAGACTCTACTAGATGTGCTTTGAGACATCCTAGAATCATTCTTAACCTTCTACTCTGATACCAAGTTTGTCCCGACCGAGGGGTACTCCCTAGATATAAAATGGTGTACTTGACCCCGAAGGGGTCTCATACAAGCCCTTAGCTTATCATAACATAAGATAATAGAAAAGTGTGAAAATTTTAAAACATTTTCCATACAATCAAAGTCTTTATAACAATAAAGCGGAAGTCTTACCACACTTGTCTCAAACCATCTTTAACAACTTTGAATAACACTTGGCACACAACCCATACAATAGTCTTAAAACGTAAAAGAAAGATATAAAAGAAATGGTGACTTTATCCTCGACGCTATGAGGACTCACCACTCTTCCACTCCTTGCTCTGCTAGAAACCTATCCTAAAGAATGGAACTCAAAATCGCCGAACCCTACATTTGATGAGAATGTAGGCAAGATTATGTGTTAGTACAAAAGTATTAAATATGATAGCTAGCATAATATCATAAGAGCATAACATAAAGGTTAGTCAACATAAGCCATATGCCATAATAATAAGAGATACTTCATGAAACATAAACTATAAGCATAAGAGACAATATCATAATCATAAGCGAAGTCTCCAACATAGGCATCATATAAGCATTAGTCAACCCTTAGTCCTTCATATCATAAGAGAACTACTTCTCAAGTAACCTCAATGCATACTTGTGCAATGCATGGATAAGACCCCATAATCCCATACATTCTAAGTATTCCCTTTGGTCATAATAATCATACTTACCATCTTATGGTCTCATCTTTACCTTAATTTTTCATAGATAAGGGAATCTCTCACCTTTCGTCAATAATAACATGGAAGGCAACTATAGCACAATCCTATCTAAACATACTTCATATAGACAAATATCATGTTCGAACATTCTTACAATACTTCCTTGAAGTAATCTAGTTTCATCATACACATACTACTTATATTAGGGACTTGTCCCTCATATTCATAATAGTCTTGGAAGAATACCACTTTATTTAGCCCAAGACAAGTCATTACTCATGAATGACCATAATTCACCTATTCAAGGCTACCAAAGAAAAGTACTATTACTCAATCCAAGCTAAGAATGTAACACATAAGAGACATGCCTCATAAGTAGCTTTAAGTTATACTTGTGCATTGCATGAATAAGACCCCAATATCCTACTCATGCTAAGTACTACTTTAGGCTATCATACATCAATGATACCTATTTATCATTCTAGACTACCAAGAACTAGCACCCTATTAGGATAGACCAAGCTACCAAGGAAAGCCATACTAACATGCAAGTCCAAGCTATTCTAGGAAGGGTACAAGTGTTCCATCCTAGTTACCATGAAATAGTCTTAGAACAACTAAATCATGCTACCATGCAAGCATTCTATGATGCTAGTTCAAGCTACCCTTAGGAGAGTATGGTTCCTCAATCCTAAGTTACCATGAAATGGTCTTGGGCTAACAAAGTATTGCTACCATGCAAGCATTCTATGATGCTAATGCAAGCTACCCTTAGGAGAGTATGGTTTCTCAATCCAAGGCTACCATGAAACTCCTAACTCAAGCTACCAAGCATGGTCTTATCTTAACAAGTCAAGATATTCATGAAGGGATCTTATGTTAGAACTTCAAGCTATTCTAGTCTAACATGCTTTGATTCATTTTAGGTGATTCTAGTCATAAATGATCATAAAGGTTCAACTTCAAACTTCACTAGTAATGATCCATCATATTCACATTATGATAGTTTAATTCATGTCTATATGTTTCTATTGTTGAACAATTACTACTCATATCATTAATTCTAAAAGATCACCTATGAATCCTCAATTTCTCCATTCACAAGGCATAAACCCACATTACTACAATTGCATCAATTAACATAGGGTTAGCCATGGAAAACATATAATTTCATCAGAGTATCATGATTCACTACTAATTCAATCATAAACAATCAATACCCACTCAATTGGGTCAACATACAACATAACCCACAACATTGAAGAAACCCTAACTTGAATTGGGGATTTTCTTCATCAAATTGAGAATTCTAGGGCATCCATGGACGGAAGAATCCATGGATGAATAATCTATCGTACCTTAATTTTAAAGCCCTCACAATGCTTGGAAGATTTGTGGAATTTGACCTAGCTTGACCCCTTCTTCTTGTTCTTCTCCTTCTCTTCCTCCTCCTTCATCTTCTCCTTCCTCTTCCTCTTCCTCCTCCTCCTCCTCCTCCTCCTCTTCCTCTTATTCTTCCTCTTCTTCTTCTTCCTCTTATTCTTCTTCTTCTTCCTCTTACTCTTCCTCTTCCTCTTCCTCTTCCTCTTCCTCTTCCTCTTCCTCTTCCTCTTCTTCTTCTTCTTCCTCTTCTTCTTCCTCTTCCTCTTCCTCTTCCTATTCCTCTTCCTCTTCCTCTTCCTCTTCTTCTTCCTCTTCTTCTTCTTCTTCTTCTTCTTCCTCTTCTTCTTCCTCTTCCTCTTCCTCTTCCTCTTCCT